>MQRK01181808.1:2115-12222 GCA_001938485.1 Girardia tigrina
TACACCTACTATTTGATTCCACCTACTATTTTAATAGTAGGTGGAAAATTTTTTGAAAACTTCATTACACCTACTATTTCATGTCCACCTACTATTTGATGTTATCCGTTATTTAATACTGATTAATATTATCATTTTTATATTTTTGTAATTTTGAATCTTTTAGTGTTTCTTATTTTTTATATTTTTTGTAGATTTTTTAATTAAATTTCATAATTTCAGCAAAAATTACTATAATTAAATATTATCTCAATTTCAGCAAAAATTACTACAATTAAATATGATCACAATTACTTTTTACCGAGATGTTTTTTCCCGTGACATTTTCTCTGCAATGTTTTTTCATGTGATGTTTTTTCCCTAAACCGAGCAGAAGGTCTAACTGACGAGGTTTGTGTACAAAATCTATCCGAAAGAAGTGTTTAAAAGACGTTTTCAAAAATATGAAATAAGAATGCTTTAATAATGCATTTAAAGAACAAGATTATTTAGGATACCTAAAATACGTTTAAAATATTTTTTTGGTACCATAGCCTTTGGGCCGTGGGTGCACTCAATTATGCACAAGCATATGGCTTGGGTTTGCATATATGTTTGAGTGTCTCAGTAGGCAAGGAACCTGGTGGCACCTATCTCCTCTCCAAGTATAGTTGGCCGTTGGCTCCAAGGAGCTCATCCGCCCTTTGCTAGGTTTTGTTTTTCATCCTGTTAGGTGTCCGCACACCTCTTCACCCAGGTTGCTCTGGGCGAGGCAGCCGGTTTAGTTGCCAACTATTCGACCATAGGACAGGTATTACAGGTTAACATGGTACCTGTAGCAGACAGATTGCTTGACCTGACATGTAGTCAATGACCCCGCGATTTCACTATCGATCACCGAAATAAGTACTAACGCGTCCGTTGGTTGCTTGACTTCGGAGATCGGACGAGATCCGACGTACCCAACTGCGGCCAACTTCTAACTTTGGAGGAACCCAATCGTAGATTAGCTCCATTGTTCTAAAAAATGTTTGGAATATTCATGATAGAGGTAATATTAATTTTCCGTGTACTAATAATTCAGTTGAAGATTGGTGCAGAGCTTTTCAACATTCTGTGAGGTACCACCATCTCACAGTTTTTTAGAGTAAATTATTTTAAAATATGCATAATACTATCGAAATCGAATAAAAATGTTTAAAGCCATTTTTCTAAGATAAATTTTATAAATAAATAAGAATGTATGTTTATTCGCAATGGGTATCAAGACAGTATGACAAAATAAGACGAAATTTTCACAAGCATTCTCCATACCCAGAAAAAAGTCAAAGTTAACTTTTTTCCGAAAAAATTACCCTTTTTTGATACAGATAGCTTATAGAACTTAAATAGGAATGTATTATTTTACAATATATCAGTATATAGGCAGACAAGACTACTCAACGCCGTCTCAGGATTCATCTACTATCAATAGCACGATCGATCTATGTAAACCATTCAACTTTATAATCATTTTCTGTAACAATAAATATGTGTTATCAGATTTTCTAAATGCGCTTCATGTACCTCATCCAGTATCATATAATCTCGAAATATATATAATGTAAATATATTTCATTCTATATTATTTAATTATATTTTGAATTTCGCATGGTACAATTGTACAAGTCAATTTTTGGGGCATGTTTAGGAACACTGTAAGTAACACTGGTCCCAAACAAACATGTATTTGGTAAAAATAGGAAAAAGATTTTGAGAAATGAAGAAAGTTCATTCTCAAACAATTTGAAAAGAAAGCGTCTATAGAAAGAAGACAGGCTTGCAACAAAATCATGTTTTTACACAACGAGGACAGATTTTTAGAGATTATTAAAACAGAGATCACCTCAATATTGTCAATGGCTTAACACCCATTCCTTTTATTATTCTGATATAATATATTTCCATCTATCTAGTGTATGATATTTTTTATAGTTTTTATAACATTTTCTTTCTATTATTTGTATTGTTCTATGTTCTTATTGCTTTGAAATGAACAGATAATCAATCAAATAGACTTTACAATGATGTCAAAGTCTTATATCTAAATCCGAATAATAAAAGATTTGATGATATCATGTTACACAACTCAAGACCAATATTTAGCAAATGCTATTGTATTTCGACGATTTACGAGAAAAAAAGAGAGTAGAAATAATTATTAAAATGCTTGAAAAAATTTCATTGCCAACAAGTGCTTCTGTATTATACAGTACCCTTTATTATGAATATTAATTCCCCCATTATTTTATAGTATAAAAGTAGTAAAAGAAAATAAAATACAATAAACAATCAATAGACCTATAAAAACTAACACAATAAAAATAAAAGATTACGATTAATGATTATTCTACCTTCACTACTGTGAATCATTCTACCTAAACATACTATTATTTATTAGTTTCAATATCAGTCAGTACCTTCACTAATTCAACTCCATCCCAAATCTAATTATTCGAATTTAGCAAACTCCACTCATAAAGTAAATAAAATATCTAGTTGATTCTCAAACTCACTTTTCATATTATTTTGTTAAATAATTATTACTTCTTTTTATTCCTTCCATTCGAGCTGTTGTAATTAATATAATTTTTTAAAAATAATTTCTTTAATATTTTTATTTGATAATGTAATTATTCTAAAATAGAATCTAGTGCTTAAATTAGTTGTATCTGGATTCATTTCTATTAAAAATAACTTTAAGAAAACTTAGAAATTTATTTCATTTTAAAATATTTTTATGGTCCCTTTACCTTCCCAGAATTCTGATTTTAAAAAGAAAAATAATATTTTGGAAGAACATAAACCTTGAGTAAGTGCATTTGCAAAGGATGAACTATTGAAGTTGAATAAAGAATCATTAATTGGTTTATTTCTAATAATAAGAATAAATTTATATTTTCAAAGTCAAATATTTTATGCTCATGTGGTTTTATTGTTAAATGAGTAAAATTTTTACCTTCATTTTCTACTTATATTATATAAAATATGATAAAGTCAGTGTTCATCTAAACTGGATTGTATGAAAATTCGCCAAATTTTTTGAAATCTTCATTGGAATTAAGACATTAAATAAACAATTACAAAAGGTTTTAGAGATGCACTCGGGGGATTATTGGTAGAACTATAAGTAGTGTATACATTGATTCAATCACAGTCAAAGTGCAAAGTTTGCTCTCAAATAAAGCGAACAAGGTCTGTGGATTTTAAAGTAAGCAGATAAAATATATTTATTATTATTTATTATTATATAATGATTAAATATCAAATGATATAAACCGATTACCAGGCCAAGTTTGTGTTTTCTAAAAAATATCAACGACCACGCCCAATTTAGGAATAATTGAGACCCGTAGAGAGACAGTGGTAACAATGTTCTTTCATTGAAGCCGCCTCCGTCTCTCCATATCAGATAGGACGAATAGCCCATCGAAATGTAAAGCGTGGTCCATACAGGGCCGAATACGAAATCAGGTGGAGTGAAACACGGCCTCTTCAAAGTCTTGTACCAACCCTTAACTTCCTTTTTCGAGGTCATGTATATAGGAATGTTACCAACAAATGGAATGCTGATAGCGATAAATTTGTTGATAAAATCACTCATTTTGGAAATTTGAAATTTGAAAAAAAATTTGAAAAAACGCTAATGAAAATTTTAAAAGTTTGTTTAAGTAAAAGAATTGGTTGTTTAAATAATTCGCGAAATTTGTTTCATCATAATTATCAATTCAAAATCAAATTAAATAAAAAATATGAAGTTTTAATAATTTTCGTGTTATAAATTTTCATTATTTTTAATAAATGTTCGATAATTAATTTTTAAATTTTTTTTAAAAAAACTATTTTAAAAATTGTGATTATGACTTCAACAATATTTGAGAAAAAATAAACATGCAAAATTTATTTTTCATCTTCATTTTTGGAGTTCATGATTTTTTCAAGTACCGAATTCAGGAATTGGAAATTTTAAAAAGTTTTAACTATTATTTTAAGACACTGAAAAGATAATTTCACTAAAACGTGAAGCTAAAATGAATTTTAGATTTAATATATTATTCAATAGGGTTGCACTGGAGGGAAAAATCGGTCTCCGACCGAAGCCGGAGCCGGAGAGATACTTTGAAGCAATATATTGATATTTTCTATGAGTGTTTTTTAAAGTATTTGTTTTTAAGTCCTTTATTTTCAATCAGATTATCTCATCCTCCACCAACTGACATTCTAGTACAAAGTACTTTTTATGAATTAATTATTTCATGTTATATGGATGCATCTCCAATTATTATTGAAGTGAAATTATCTTGAATAAATGAGCCTAAAACTACTGTTAGGATTTAAACACTGCAGAATTTGATCATTACAATCAATCACCAGTGTGTGTGAGTGTCTTCAATTTCATCCATATAGGCGATTGATAGTTTGACTTTTCAATCAATCCATGGAATCCATTATCAACCAAATTTCTTTTTCTACACACACGCACGAGAAAGATTGAAATAGGACATTCGTGTATTGAATATTACGTGTGTGTGTCTGAATGTAAGGAAGGGTTGTGAATTACATGCATTGAACTTATTTGGCTGGTGGAGTGAAGTTACTATTAATAGAGTTCTATAATAGTCTTTCGCACATTCATTTGCTAGAAATCGCATAACATTATTCGAGAATATTGTCTACTCTTCTATTAGGGGGAACCAAAAGTCTTTTTGTATTTTTATTAAAGATTTAAACATAATTTTACAACAAATAAAAAACATTTAAGTTTCAAAGTAAAGGCCATTTGAATCTATAGCTTGAACCCATCTATGGGAAAGTTGTGCGATCCCGGTGTGGTACCAATCCTTGTTCTTAGAAGCGAAGAACTGATGACACCCGTTTTCGACCTCGGCCAGATTATTGAAGCTGCGACCACGAATAAAGTATGCCATAGAGCGGAAAAGGTGATAGTCGGATGGCGCAAGATCCGGACTATACACTGGGTGTGGAAGAAGTTCAAGGGCGTCGAGATTTTTGATTTCTTCCTTTGTTTGTTTGGCGGTCTGCGGTTTTGCATTATCCTGTTGTAGAAAACCTCGCTTTCGATTGATCAAAGCGGGGTATTTCTCGCCAAGAGTCGCATACATTCGATCAAGTTAGGCACTGTAAAACCCACTTTTTATCGCAAGTTACAATTCGACGGATGAAACGGTCATCGCGCTGATTTTCAAGCAATTTTTGACAAGTTTCGATTGAAATTGTGTCAATTTAATGAGGCACTTATCGATATTGTCTGTTGACCTTGCCAAGAGTGTGAAGGTATCGTACAATGGATGTTTGAGGAATATCAAGTTCGGTCGACAATATGCGAGTACTTATTGGCGGATTTGTCTCGACGGCATCCAGAATTACTACAGAATCTACGGTGATAAGTCGGCCTAAACGTGCATTGTCTCCGAGGTCAATGTCGCCTTCGTTGAACCTTTTGAACCAATTTTGTGCAGTACGATTTGAGACCACATTATCGCCTTCAATTTTGCATATCTTCTTTGTTGCTGCAGTTGCGTTTAAGCCCTGTTTTCATTAATGGCGTAAAAGAACACGAATTTAAAAATGTTCCATGATTTTTCTAAAAGACCATAAAAATTATATTAACGACTAATTAGAAGTTTTAATATATATTGTGATAGAGCAGTATATAAAATATGTATATAAAATATCTTTATTTGGTAATAAGAAACAATTGAACAAAAAGACGTAGAAAATACGAAAAGATTTTTGGTTCACCCTAATAAAAGGTAACTGTTTTTACATTGTAATTACATTTTCATTTGATTTTTATGTGTATTTTATTACTCTTAAAAACACCTAATTTAGAATAACTTAAGGGAGCTTGTCGGATAAAAAGATATATTTCTTTGGAAGACAAAGTTTTATATTTTAAGAGATATTGGAAATAAAATATCATCAAGAGAAATTTTGAAAAAGTATGGAATAAGTAAATATACTTTATGTCGAATAAAATCAAACAAAGAAAATATTGAAACTCACATTTCAAATACTCATGTGAATCCAGGAGAAATGAAAAATATTAAAAGTCCTAAACTTATCCAATTGGAAAAAGAATTGTACATTTGGTTTCTTGAACACAGATAGAAAAAATAATGCTATAACCAATATATCATTTATAATGAAAGCTTTGGAAATTAACGAATCTTTTGGAGGGCCGAATACTTTTTTGGCCAGGGATGGCTGGCTCGCGAAATTCAAAAAAACGCCATGGTATTCGAACCCTAACTCTTTCATTAGAAAAACTTTCTGAAACTGAAATTATAAAAAAATCACATTTTTCGATTTAAGCAACTGTTTTCCAATTTTAGTTTTTTTATAATTAATTGAATTGACCTTTGAAATAATTCTGTTCAAGCAAATATATAATTCTGAGTTAAATCAACTTTAATCGAAGGCGGTGTTGCTTGTTCGTAGCTCGAACCCAGCTCAATATTTGATACTGTAAATTTTATTTGCAATCGAGATCAAATAACAAATATTTTAAAAATTTATATTTGATAATCACAAAATTTGTACATGGATCTTTACTATAACTGAAGTTGAATAATAATTACGCTACTCTTCTTTTAAGTTTTATGTTTTTATATTTGATTATTGATTATTGTGTTTAAAATTTATTTCTGTGTAGTGATTGCATTTTTTAAGGGTATTTATACCCGATTTTATTTATTTTTAAAAAAATACATATTTTGCAATATATATTAAAATTTAAATTATTATTTATTTAATATTTCATTATTATTATTATTTTTTACTTCTTTAATTTGGGCCAACATGTGGCACCAATTAGTCAACCCGCACTGAAATCTCGGGTGACATAACACTCAAAAAAAATTGAAATTTTGCCAACATGTGACATTAATTAGTTATGAAAATTTAGAATTTGTTCCCATTAATCTTATTTCAAAAGAATTTTATTTCTACTTGGGCGAGATTATACGCGATTGGCGAAGCCAATCGGTTCACTGCCCAAGTAGAAAAATTTTCATCATTTTCTTTTTTCAAAATTGTAAGTAAATTTTTTTTTATATTTTAGTAATAATAATAACAATACAATATTTTAATAATATTATTAATAATAATTTTAATTTTAATAATAATTATTTAATATTACAATTTTTATCATTGTAATAATAATAACGTAATAGTAATAATAATAATAATGATATTAATTTTAATAATACAATTATAATAATAATTTATAAATAACTAATTGTAATAATAATGATAATTATAATAATAATAGTAATAGTAATAATAAAATAAATAAAGATAAAACTAATAATATTATGAATGATATATTAAATATAATAATAGTAATAATAATAACAATATACTAAAAAATAAATAAAGATAAAATTAATAATATAGATTAAATTAATAATAATAATAAATAATAATTATTTATTAAGATTTATATACCTATATATGTCTTTATTGTTATTATCCCAATTAATCGCCTCGCGTCCCTGAGCAACGTGCTCAAACAAAGGGAAGGTTAAAATGGGATTATCCGTCCTGTTTATTTTATTTATTTATTTATTTATTTTTTAATTTATTTTTATTTAGGACAGCAGGTACACTAATTTTATATATTTTATATTTTTTTATATTTACAGAATCCCAACAAATATAAGTCATAAAAGAAGAAAAGATGGAATTAAATCGCCAAGTGATATATTATTTAACTATAATTGGAGGATAATGGGTGAAAAAATAAACGTGGAATTGATGAGCGACGACTGTATAATTTTCGAAATAAGAGAGAAAGTGTATGTCAAGCTGAGTCAACATGTTCGATGTACAAGTCAATGGGGTCGGGGTATGATCACAGCAAAAATTAGTCACAACAAATACGAAGTAGACGGAGTTCCGAGACATATTCAGGATATCAGACAGCGATCTGACAATCGAAGTAATCTTGAAAAAGAGTTTGTTGATGATTTGGAAAGCAGTGAGGACGAGAGCGAAGCAGTTGATGGGGAGTCGAAGGGATCATGGACTAAACAAATCGTGACGAGCAACGCAGAAGCGAACGAGAGAGAAGAGAACCACCATGGCACAGAGATTACGACATGGATACCTGATTTTTGGCGGGGATGTAATAATGTTGTTAAATATTCGAAAGTAAATTTGTTTAAATAAGTGATAAAAAACAGAAGTTGAATTTTGTGATGTACGTAAATAAACTTTTTTGTTCTATTTCTGGTGAAACTACATTAGATACCATTCGTAAGGATTTATTGAGACATTAATCTATGAATTTAAATTTTTCAAAAAAAACGAAAAAGTAATTTATTTTGGAATGCATTAAAACAATCGTTTGTCAGTCAATATTGTAAGATTTACTTTTAACAAGTAGGATTATTTTTTATTGATTTTCATCTAAAATAATTAATTATAAATAAATATATAAGGTTTTTATTGTATACAGAATATTTTTATAATTATTCAAATAAATTGATTTTATGGAATTACTACAATGGAATTACTATAGCTGGTCTTAAATTAATTACGTCATCTGAGGGGAGATTAATTTAGACAACGATTGATTAATATCGACTCTACTTGTTTTCGACTCCAATTCATTTTCAATCAAATGATCATTGATTTTCGTTAAATAATCGATATTCGTGAACTCGTCATGATTGTCAAACCAACTCAACAACCAGATCGGTAATCCATTTTCGGAATACTCACTGAAATGAGACCGAATCGCGTTTCGTCTTTCGATAATCGTTTTCAAAAGTGATTTTCGAGATTCTTCGGTTATCTATTTCCGAATATTTTGGCCATATTAGCTGATTTTTTACGAGGTAGTCGTAATCGATTGATTCGGTTTCGATATTTTTGAGCGAAATATCCATCGGTTCCGATTCCGGTTCTTCGATCACTGCAATAGGTTTCAATCTCGTCGTAATGTGTTTCAATTCGTTCATTGCGCCTCTATTGGCGAGATTCGCATTCTCGAGCGCTTTCAGAGCGGCTCGTCTTCTTGTCGTAACACCGGAGAACATTTTTTGATCGGAATTTTCACCCGAAGGATTTATTTCACGGTTTCTCAAAACCATCGGTCACATATTCATTTTCATATTATATATTTATATATTCATTTTCATTATTAATTCTAATTAAAAAAAATCGATATTACTATCTTTATTAGATATCAAAAACTAACATTAATTCTAATAATTCGTTAAAACAAACGAATTTTTAAACCATCAAAATTTTAACCCCTCAATAATGTATATACATATACATATATAAATATATATTATATAATTTCAATATTAATTTTTTTTTATTAATTCAAATCTGGAACATCCTCCCCCCCTTGATTCGATGCAGGAGAATCAGAACAATCACGTAGCTCAAGAGGAGAAATCTGAGTTATGTTCTTTATCATTCTTTTCCCGTCAGCGAGTACTTCTACTACTCTCACCGTTTGGTCAGCTCCTTCAAAAACCTTTGTCACTCGAGCCAGCCTCCACTTTCCCAGATCATCCTTACTATCCAACAGCCATACCAATTCTCCCTTTTCTAACGATTTCATTTCCTTTTTCCACTTTGATCTTTTCCTCCACGCAACAACGAGTTCTCGTCTCCAACGCTTCCAGAAATGATGTGTCAGTTCTTGCACTCTCCTCCATCTTAACCTAAGGGAAGCTGTATCCGCTGGCTCTAGATCTTGTTCTCCGGTCTCTAGCCCAACTCTTAAAAAACAATTTGGTGTCAGAGCATTCTCATCCTTCGGATCTTGGCTAATCCGGCATATTGGTCGAGAGTTCAGAATTCCTTCTACTCGCACTATCACTGTGTTTAACTCTTCATCAGTCATTTCTGCCTTTTCAAAATTCGTCCCAACACTCTTTTCATTAATTTAACCATTATTTCACAGACTCCATTGAAGTGTGGTGTTCCCGGAGGATTAAAGATCCAAGTTATCCCCGAATTCACCTTCAAACAATCGACGTTATAAGCTCTCTCCACTACGTCTTTCAAGGTTTTCAACACCCCAACAAAATTTGTCCCGTTATCCGA
>MQRK01181826.1:13158-29498 GCA_001938485.1 Girardia tigrina
GCATTTGAGCATAAAGCTACAGTTATTCTAACTTTCGATTGTTTTATGCCTTTTCTTTCACTTGATGAAATTGCTTTTGTAGGAAATGCTTGAAAAAAAAGTCCTGTTTCATCCATATTAAAAACCATTTCTGGATGATGTAATTTCGGATTATTGAATCAAATTTGACTTGAGACTTTCGAAAATTTTATTAAAAAGAGCTTTCCGATTGCGGATTATGAAGTTTCGGTTTAATGAATCAATTTTGGCTAAAAACTTTTGAAAATTGGCCAGATATATTTTTTATTTTTCGGATTATGAAGTTTCCGGATTATTGAGGTTCGGATTAATGGGGGTTGACTGTATATATATATATATATATACAGAATTTTGCTGTCTTTATCCGAAGCATCATCTACTGCTGAACAACTGCAGTGTCCATTATTGTAAAAACTGTGACACTAACAAATTCATATTTTTATTAACTTAATTTTTTTAATTGTTATTAAACCCGTTATGCGAATTGGAATAAAATTCAGAGTGTACTAAGAAAATAATTCAAAAATTCAATTTCAACAGTTAATTAAATTGGATTTCAAAAAATATACTTGTTTAAATATTCTAAATTAATATGTTAATGGATTTCTAATATATTCTTTTGAACAAATAAATCTTTTCAATTATTACTCATGATCGATCTTTACTGCGAGTCGATGACTACGCAAAACGGTCACCGTTTCAATGCCCTTTTAATGAAACTAGAAAAATGACAAAACTGAAAATTTATATATACTATAAAAATAAATTCAAATTTTACATTTATATATAAAAAGTGAAATTATACAATGAGTATAAAAATATAAATAACAAAATCCACAATATAAAAACTAGGATTAAAATTTAATTAACTTATGCAACGTATTATTTTTCAAAAAAAATGAAGAAATTGATTTTATAAAAATAAAGTTTAGATTATATATATTTGTAATTATGAACGGAAAAAACCGCACAGGAAAAATGCGCACAAGGATAAAAGTGCACATGGAAAAAAACGCATTTTTATATTATCAATTTAATTTAAAGGAAAACAAATGCAAACAAAAATAAGTAATATTTCATAAAGTCTAAAATTTATTCAGAACCGACAGAAAAAAATTAATGAACAGAAATATAAACTACTGTAGATTAGCTATCATCCTTTAAGTAAGATAACTTGTCCTCTGTTTCATGATATTTTTCTGCTGAACTGGCTATAATCGCATAGAGTTTGATGTATTTTCTTTTAGTTAGTTCCAGTTGGTTAGCTTGTGAGTTTACTAATGTTAGCTTATGGTACGCTAAATCTCTTTTCAATACATCGAAAATAATCCACACATTCGGATGACTTGAATGAGATAGGAAATTAAGGGCATTGTGACACCATTCGCAACAATTATTTGTCTTTTGAGATTGATCAAGAGTTACATCATAGTGATTCCTTGTTGTAATGTGGAATTGATGACTTCTGGCGGCACCTTGTATATATGTCGAACAAAAATAGGTGAGTACGTCGTCAAATCTGTCTTCATCTGGAAAAGTACTTGCAAGGATATTAAAATTATCTTGCACTTCTTATAATGGCACGAACGACAATGCAGCCAATGATTTTTACTTTAATTTTGTGTCAATGTTTGATTCGAATTCCGATTTTAGACCGAGTGGATTAATTATAATGCTTTAGCACAAATGAAAATAACATCCTTTAATTTCGTCATCTAGATAACTACATCTTGTAGCATTCATGCAAGCCTTCTCGAAATCTAAAAGTACCTTTTCAGGCGTCATATTTGGAACCAATCTTTTCAAAATATTAAACATCTCCAAGTATGTTGCTTCATTCTTCTTTGTCAGCAGTACATAAAGACATGGTGTATGCAAATTTCCTACTTTGGCATGGACAGTATAAAGTTGATAAAACATAGTTACTGCTTTGTCAAAAGTTCTGTCGCCAAAAAGTATGGTTTGGTTTAATTGGCACAGTAACTCTTGATCTCCTAATACTAAAATTCGATCTGGATCATCTAATCCCGAGACGTGTAATAGTAAGTTCGGGTATTTTTCAGGAATTGAAAATTCTATCTTGGATGGATTCGGAAAGTGTTTCTTTGCTCGGTGATTTCGAAGAGTTCTCGCAAGGGAAGATTGCTTTAGAAAATAAGCAAATGCATCCATGCTTACCTCTGTCAATGTCTCCAATAACATTGCGGGAGGAAGCACTTATTGCAACCATGGCTTCTCTCATTCGGCTTTTAGCGACGTTTGCTTCAGCTTTTTGTGGACAGGAATCATGACAGGGACTGATTGGATCTTGTACAATTTTCTGGTTTTTTGTCTTCATAAGAGAATGTCACTTAGTCTGTCAATTTTCGCGCCACCTCCATGTATCTATAACATTTCTTTTGCAAAAATGTAGGTATTCAAAACCACAGTAAATAAGAACTTGTTTTCATTTCTGAATAGTTGAAAACTCCATTGCCTATAAATTAAAAACTTAATTTAAGAAAAACAATTATTTTTGTACTATAATTTACCATTTTTAAATTTCTGTTTATAAACTAAGTGTGTTTAAACAATATATATTTTTATATTTATTTTTAAAATTATTTAGAAGTATTCCCACTTATAAAAATTTTTTACAATAAAAATTGTTAATAACTTTTTAAAAATTAACTTTAATAAATTATTTAGAAAATGTTTTTGTGAGGAATGTTTTGAATTATGTGTTGATATTGTGCATGTAGAATGTTGATTCGGATTGTGCCTCTCCTACACAGATGGATGATTGATATTTTCTTTGATTCATACTAATTAAAAGTAATTTAATTTCATTTTAAAGTAAAAAGATTTTTAAATAATTATTGCATGTATTATTTATTTTTAATTTAATTAAAAATTTTAATATATTAATTTAATATTTTCTATTTTTTAAAAAATTGTTTAGATTTAACCAATTAGATTCTTTATAATTAATAATCGCTATTAACAGATTTTCATTTATTGAATTTAATTAGTTTGAAGGCAGAAAAAATATTGATCAAGAGAGATGTCAAATAGTGAATGCGCTTGTAATATTAATAAAGGTTGTAAACCTCATATTGATGTTGTTAATAGTTTTAAAATTCTTTTCAATAAAATTCTGATTTTAAATATTTTAGGTAATTTTAATTTTAAAATATTTAAAAATAATTGAATTCATCACATCTTAACAAATTCAATTTTATTTTTCGTTTTACTGGTAGAAATGCGTTTTTTTCCATGTCGCTTTGATACCTATGGGGTTTTTTTCTGGTTGTGCTTTTATCCTTGTGCGTAAATTTCCACGTGTGTATTTTTCCCGCTTGTGTTTTTTTCCTCTGCGTTTTTTTCATTGCTCTTTTTTCATTGCGCTTTTCTCCTTTGCACTTTTTTCTGAAAACCATTGGTAATTTGTTTTTTCTGGAAAGTTAAAAAATTTGTTGTTTTGCTTAGCAAATTATGTGTTAATTTTTAATTGAAAAATGAAAATTTTAGCAACGTTTTTAAATAAGTTTTATCGATTGAATTTTGATTTTTTTAAATAAACTTGCATAAGTTTAAAGTTAAGGTTAATCTTGTAGCATTAATAAAAACAGTTTACAAATGGTATACGATACCTGATGGTATAATGGTATACTGTACCTGATGCAGAAGCATTTAAGATATTTAAAATCTTTCTTGAAAACAGTATATAATACAATACATATAAAAATAATATCTCGCACCGAAAAAAATGAAAAATCTCTCAAAATAATTACAAAAATCATCAAAACTGTTGGAATTATGTTCGGATCTCGTTTATAATTCAAAGCAGTCGCCAACCTGTGGTCCTTAATACCTTGAGTTTTTTAATACGGTTATTTCAATTTTCAAATTTTTTATTACATTGTCAATATCATTTATTTAGCTACTAGGAATAGGAAGATGTGTTAATATACATGTGCAGCACTTCCCATTCACAGTTGTCGCCGTCGCTCCCCATCCTTCTATGAATAATTACCTCCGAACTTATTTTCGTAATAATCGATATAGTAGATCAAGAAGTTCTAGTAACTGAAATGTTGCGTCATGTCAGACAAGAAAGTGAACACTTGGTCGTCGTGCGATAAGTATGTGACAGCGGACCATAGAGCAGTCGACCGTGAGAGACAGTAATCCTTGAAATTCAGATCGCGAGTAAAACCGGATGCAAAATCGATTCGAAATAGTGCCTCCATAGATAGAAATAAAACATAAGAAGAGTCAACCGACAGTTATGTCAACCCCATTGAATAGGAACAAATTATAGTCGTTAAAATCATAAGAGAACTAACAGCTGTCACTAGTATGAATGCAATAGAGTAAACATTCCAGTGTTTAACTAATGTAAAGGCTTCCGTGCTACTTTTTATTTGACTCGAATTATGACTAACCGATATTTTAATTGAAATTCTTTTTAATATAGTCGTTTAATTTCAGGATTAATTCTAATTTATTTTATGAATAAATTGAATGAATAAATTTAATTTTATTAACTGAATAATTTTATTTTTAGGAATAGATCTAATTACTTTCATTGATATACGATTTCATTGTATAAATAAATTTGATTTTGTAGATATACCCATGAATATTATGATTCGAATTTAGACATGATCTTCTGAGCTTAAGAACAAATCTACTTGACTTTAGATAGATAATCAATTATACATATGCATTACGGAAGCGAGTTAATAAAACCGAAGAATCTTATCAACTCGGTTACGTAATCTCGTAAAGAATATAACAAAGAAATAAATAAAATTATATAATGACAACTATATTAAACTCAATCAAAAAAGAGAGAGAATAGAAGAGATTTCAGTTTTTATCACACGAACAAAAAAATAATCAAGTAGGGAAGTCAAACAATCACTGAACGGATCACAAATAATATGAATTACTTTAGTGTTTGTTCTTGACGGAGACGCTTGATCGGTATTGAGAGGTCAGAGGGTAAAACACTGGGCAACTTAAAGCTTTGTTCTCTAGTTTTTTTTTAAGGATATACATGAAAAGAAGATCAGATTGACGTTTTTCCTTGAATTTGTGGAAGCTCGTTTGATCGGATTTTCGTTTCGGGTTGGTTCTGTTGGTTGGATGAATAGTCCTGTTGAATGAGACAGACTGTTTCCGTAATTTTGGATGATCGGTTGAATTAACCAATTTAACGATAGACAAGGATTACGGAGGATTATTTTTGTCAAGCAGAAACCACCGGCCACTGTCGTTATTTTGGAATTTAATTATTTGAGATTGTAATTAAATTATTTCTGAACGATAAAATCGATCATTTTTGAATTCGTAATATTGCTCATAGCAATATTTTAATTAATTATTATTGTCAGTTCCCTGACAATAATAATAAAAAGGTCTTCTCCAATATAATAAAAATAATTTTTTCTTTTATTTTCCTTTCTTCTTTGGCGTGCAAATAAAAAACTTTCATGTTTCTCTGATATACCAAACACCACAAAAAATAACACATACGGAAGTAAATAGAATAATAGTTGTAAGTCACAAAACTATCACCGACCAGAAATAAAGAAATATACACACACAATGACAAAAAAACAAGTATAAGTTTATTTTTAAAGAAATAAAAGAGTATACATTCAGACTCAATTTTCCGCATGTACGTCGGTGTGAGATCAATGTCCGCAACAATATGCACTGCGATGAATTTTATAAATAAATTATGGTATTATACAGAACAAGGAAGCAGACCGAATAACACAGATATACATCGTCCCCGATCGTTATTGAGCCGACTGGAGGGCCCATATCCCGCCCTGGCCTAGTCAAACCAGAAGGCGCTCCAAGCCCCCACTATTTATAGATGAGGGAGTGAGAGAGACGCGTCCGGCCACCAAGCGAAGTAGAAACATCGAGTGATTACATATCGGGTTGAGATTGAACCATTAAAAACTTCTGGGAGTTCAGAGTCTTCAAAAATGTTAACACCTGAGGTGGCCGGGACACTTCGTTATAACAGAAATAGATATTTTATTAAATATGATTATGTTCCTTTTTATATTTTAGTTTATGTTTATATAAATAATTAATTAATGAACATAAGTAATTCACTAAATAGCTAAGAAACTAATAAGCGATATATAATTATCCCATAAACGTGTTCGGTATTACAATTAAATCTCGTTTTATTCTTTTTTTATATTCAACTACTAATCTGACTCCAAATGAACAAAAGGTTTCTTCCAACAATAATATATGAAGAATGAACAAGACCTTTTAATAATAATTTTTTTCTGCAAACAACAATTGATTTACAAATATAAATTCAACTCTATCAGTACACTACAATTCAAAGATCAAACTTCGATTAAACAGTTACAACAACTTTTTAGTAAGAGTGATGCTAGAATGATTTATTTAAAAACGTATCTTCTCCTTTACAGGATACTGATACTTTCGTAATATTAAAATTTATTTTAAAAGCTTATTTTCTCATTTACAGGATACTAAAAACTTTCTATTAATTCTTTAGTTCAAAAAAATAACAATAATAGAAAACAAACAAGTTTACCGCTCATAAAATTTTGAAATTAATTTTCTTCGAGTGATCAAAGGGGCCACTGTAACTGAAATAACTATTGCTTATATACTAGTTTTTCCTAACCTTGAAAATTGAATAACTAAAACAAATCTCAAAATATTTACAAATATTTTATAAATTTTATTAAAATACTATTATAATAATCAAAACATTATTAATTTTAGCCAGCGAATTATTTTAAATTTTTTATTAGATTTAAAAATTTAATTTATATTTTTTGGAACCCCAACAAACGAAAATAAACGCTAAAATATGAACTGTCTTGTCCTGTTCAATTCGCTTTGAGAGGAAAACTAATTTATCTGGATTAATTCGATGGTAAATTGACGAATGCTGACAATGAAGGAAATATTATTCTTCGGAAGAAATTGAAAGCTGCAGTAAATCAATTAAATTTCCAACTGAGACTAAAAATAAAAAGACTTCAGCTTTATATATGTGAATGTGTGTTCCCCTTTAAAACAACATTTTCGTTAGCTCAGAGCCCCCATCCGTTTTTAGAGTCCAATGGCTACTCCATCAAGTCATTCACGTTCTAACATCTTAACACTAAACTCATGGGGAACAGACGCTTCTCCTTCTCTCACATCAACACGTTGTGTGTACGTTGGAGCGCCTTCGGGTTCTCTACCAGTACTGAGGATGACCCGACTGGTAACTCAGTTTATGTGGGGATGACTTTGCTTTTATTCTCACGATTTCTCAAATTCATTTTTATTAATTCACACCGGGCAAGAAAATCTTAGAGAAACAAGTGTCGGTCAGCCCACGTGCCCCTGTGTATGCTATGGTCTGCCTGCATCTTTTCTCGAAGTTTCGCCTCAGACAGAGACTAAATTATTGCTCGTAATTATGTTCAACTCATGTCTATGTTCGGCTACGTTTCAACTCGATTATATTTTGGTGGCATATTTCGCATGATTTGATTTTTACTCATGATAGCTGATGATAACCTTAGTTAAAGCACGGGAAACAATGATAAAATAATGAATGTTTGTTTCTAATATATTGTATACGTCAAACCTCACAGCTAACTGACAAAACTATAATCCTTTATTTGATTGTTAAGATTAAAACTTTGATCTTATAATCGTCGATCGAAGATTACAATAACAATTTTATTTAATATTTTGATCTTTAGAATTTTAATAAAATTTCAATGGGCATACGTGACCTTTAACAAAACGTCGAACTATTCCTTGTTGTACGAAATTTGATCAACCGAGGTAAAAATGTAATAATCATTTACTACGGCCACCAAATCGATAAGATTAATTTGACTTTAACTTAAAGAAATTAAGACTGATTTGTAAACATGTCGAAAAATGCTAGGACGTATTTCAACCGTGTTATTTACACTTTGATACTTGTTGATAACTCTTTAATTTAGAATATTAAAGAACGTCATATATCGTTAAGAGTTCTGATAGGTTTAGTGCATTTACATTTTTTCTTTTTTTATAATTATTTAAGATGTTATTACAATTAGAATCGTTTTGACCATTACTCTCAATCTCATTTTTATTATATGATATCAATTGTTTGGAATTTTACTCGCATAACTTTGATCGTCACATAAAATTTACCATCTCGATTTCATCATTAATCATTTTCATTTAGTAATCACCGATTGTAGTCCTGAAAAGGACTGTTTCACGTTCTTTCGTAATCCTTCTCTCGCTCTCGATTATGTCTCATTTCGAAATCTATCAGTTTAATTTATTTCAAGTATGCGTCGGTACCTTTGGTAGTTCAAAATAATCGTGCCGAAGAATCACGAAACAAGTTCTTTAATCATGAACGAGATTTTTATTTTAATTGCGATAAATTATAACCAATGGAACTGAATTACTAAACGAAAATTAACTCGGAAAATCATTAAAAGGAAAAGAAAGACTTTTTCATAGTTACAACAATTAGTCAGCAGTTAAACCAAGTTAATTACAAAATACACAGAAGTAAAATTAATAAATTAATTAAAATAATTATAAGAAATCAAAAGGAGAAAATATAACGGCATTAAATTAAACCCGTTTCTTAGTTGGAAAACTCTCTTAATCTTTAAAGTAATTACATAAGATAGAAATGAATTAAATTGATCGTAAAATCATAAATCAAATTAAGTATAAAATGAACCAAGATAAAATTAATAAAATAATTCAAATAATTAAAAGAAACCAAAATATATAATGAAAAATATTATAACATTAAATTAACTACATTCCTTGGTTGACAGTTCTCTCAATCTCTACATTAATTATACAAGGTTAATCAAATTAATCATAAAGGCATTGCTTCTGAAATTATCTACAGTTATTTACACAGACCTTACGACTCGATTACACACCCGAATCCAAGGACCACCTCACTCGATCCCTTGGATGCGGAGGCGAACCGCAATCGCATTTTCGATTCTCAAACTCGATTGACTCTACCTCTGGAAGACATCTCCATTTCACATACTTCATTATAATACTTGAGTCGAAATAATAATAATAACGAGACGAAATATTTTAAACAAATATATTGTCAATGAAATAACGATAAATAAAATCAAACATCTAATTAATCAATAACACAAAATAGAAGCATATAATTTATTTAATATTTATCAGGAGAAATTAAAAGTCAAGAGAAATCATGGAAATTAAAATCTAAAATCGAATATATTTATCAACAATATGAAAAAAGTATAATTGGCAATGGCAATGGCAAAATTAAAATTATTCAAAAAGATCAAAAAGATAAAAGGGAAAGCAAAAATGCTCTGGACTCTTCAGAATCAAACATTGACAAGACAGAAAAACAATCACAGATTCAAGATATCATAGGTTATCTATTAAAAGACAAACAATTTGAATTGAAAAAGGCTACAAATATTTACATTAATAACAATAAGAAAATGAAAAATAATGAAGAAAAAACATTAAAGGATTTAAGATAAAAGAAGGACATAATTATTACAAAATTTGATAAAGGTAACGGCCTCGTCATACTTAACAAATCAGATTACATAAGTAAAATGAATGACGTATTAGGAACAGATAAATTCAGTAAATTAAGTTTAAAAGAAAATAGTAAACCTTTACCGATGAAGAATGAAACCGAATTAAAGGATATATTAAAGCGTCTTCTTAAAAGTAAAAGCATCGATAAGAAATTTGAAAAATTGTTGACATGCCAGGGTTCACAACCAGCTAAATTATATGGTTTAACTAAAATACATAAAGCTGGACATACACTCCGCCCTTTTTTATCAATGATTGACACGGTTCAGTTCAGAGTCGCGAAGGTTCTTGATTCACTATTGAGTCCTCTAATTTCAAATGTTTTTTGAGATTAGGGATAGCTTTGATTTCAAAGATTTCATTTTGAATCAGGTACCGAAATGTGATTCTGAGTGTATGGTCTCATTTGATGTCTCCAGTTTATTCACAAACGTACCAATCGATGAAACCATTGATTTGTGTGAAAAGATATGAATGACAACTCTAACTCTGTGAATAAAGTAATGAACAAGCAGGCACTGAAAGAACTTCTTAAATTTTGTGCCAAAAATGTATCTTTTCTTTTTATTGATGAATGGTACATTCAAGAAGACGGTGTCGCAATGGGTTCCCCATTAGCATCAACTTTGGCATCAATATTTATGAAGTCGCTTGAGGATAAAATGAATGCATACCCTGGTGAAAAACCTGTGTTGTACAAGAGATATGTAGATAATGTCTTTTTGGTTTTCAGAAATCAATCCCTCATAGAACCATTCCTAACATTCATGAATGGTCTTCATCCGAATATTAAATTTACCACAGAATTGGAAGTAGATAATAAACTTCCCTTTGTGGACATTCTTTTCACTAGGATGAATGGAGGCTATAAAACTGAATTATTCAGAAAGGCAACAGATACAGGTCTTTACACAACACCACAGATTTTTTGTGAGGAAAAATACAGAGACGGTGTGATAAATGGGCTTGTTCAGAGTTTGGAATTTGTCGTCCAGTTTTGAAATTGCAAATCAGGGTTTAAATATTCTTATAAGGCGCTTAAGGGACAATATATATACAAACAAGCAAATAGAACACAACATTAGGGTAACATTAGACAAATTATGTACAGATGCACGAGTTAAAAAACAATTAAAAGAAGAAAATAGTGAAGAATACAAACAAATCATTAAAATTCCATATTCTGAAGGATTTAGAGCGTTTAGGAAGAGTATTTGTAGAACAATAAGTAGTGCTAAAGTAGTCTCTGTCACATCCAAAGTTCAAAGTTTCCTCTCAAACAAATCGAAAACAGTTTGTGATTTGCAAGCTAATCTGGTATATAAATTTAAACTCGTACATCGGGGAGACAAATCGTCATCTCAAAACCCGGATTAGCGAGCACTCGCAAATGAGTCGATCAAGTAAGGTTCTTGATCATTGGTTATGTTGTAAGGATAGAACCTCCTCCATTTCAAAAGATGAGTTTTCTGTTCTACAAAACGGTTTTGATTCACATTACGAACGACAGTTTTGTGAATCTCTACTAATGAGACTCTAAAACCCATCAATTAACATTCAGAATGGGCAAAGTAAGGTTATTTCAATACTTAAAATTTTTAATAAAAATATTTTTGCCATTATTACCCAATAATACTTTAATAAATAATAATATTTAATCCCTAATATACCTTTTAAAGTTAATGTATCTATAAAAAATGAAGTGTTCGGCTCTTTATCAATAAGGGTCGAACACTCTATTTTTTATTTGTATTAAATTCAGTCAACTCAGTTGAACAGACAAAGTATAACTAGATATATATTATTGTTTAATTTCAACAAAGAGGAAACAATGATTATTACAAAATGAATGGATCAACAATTAGTGTTAACGATAAAAAAAGAAAAAATTCAAGTTAGATAATATAACTCACGGTCTTAATGTCCAACACTTGATTTCGACAATTTNTGATACCAATTTCAATTCGAATTTCTTAGTTTTAATATTTGTTATTCACTATTTGTTCACTTCCTGGTAAAAATGACAGTATACGAATGATATTCTCGAATAAATAAATAGTAATTTCTGATAAGACTAGAGTGACTATCGATAGGACTCAACAATTCGTCTGTAGGCTATTTGTTATCCGCGGTTGTTAGTTATAATCTTTTTTTAATTTCTTCAATTTTTTAATCGATTTTTTTATTGATATTTTTTTTAATTTGAAATAAGATTTATTTTTATGACATTAGATTTATGACGACCATAATTTATATGCAAATTATTGTTTTGACAACAGAATCATCTCAGTAGTTTTGTTTCTCTTTATCATGTACGTCCACAAATCATCAGCATTAAATGACAATTCTTTTAACGAAATGTTCCGATTTCCATCACAATATTCTCTCATTGACTAAAGAAAGTTAAATCGAATATTCGAACGACAGTAAAAAAACTAAGTCTATCACCGACTATTGTAATTCAATTCATTACTTGTTTATTGAATGATCATATGCTAAGAAAAATGAATTTCGTAATCACGATGTTGCAAGTGTTTGACAAAGATAAAATATGAACCGGTTCATACAAATAAAACGATTATACACACAACGAGAATACAAGCTTTTCAATAAGCTGAATTATATTCTTGGTTACATAACTCATGAACGAATCATTTCTTTTTTAATGGCATTTGTTTATAAACAATACAACGTCACAGGTTGTGGTTTAAATAATAAAAGAAAACAATTTTCATCTTTCTAGTCCATCATATTTTAAACAGCAAAGTCCAATAGATTTTTATATGAGTTAAATTCTGTATTTTATATATGAAGCTAGGCTGAACTGAGTAAATTCATTTCCGGGCTGTTATGTTCTAACGTTCTCGTTTAGGAACATTTTGGAGCTTTTCTATCGTTTGGCGGATGTAGACGTTTTTCGAGACATTCTCTTTACACTCATGAGTTAATTTGAAGTAGCAGATAACACAAATCATACAAAAAAAAATAAAACAAGACATGACACATACGTCTAGGCCTACATGTAAAGGACTGTAAAGATCGTCGATTACATACCACAGTCAGTATGAGACTGGTAGACAACACGCATCTTTATTGAGTAATCAGAACTCGGCGAGACTTTACAGTATCTATTAAAATTGTTTTCACATTGCTGATGATGATGTATATAAACATCGAAACATGTTCAATAATTATATAAAAAATTATATTTTCGAAATACTAAACTTGCGTTCATAAGACTCAATAATATATATATTTGAATGGAAAAATAACATAAAAATATATTAATTTAGGATAAATAAATAAAATTAAAAAAATATGAAAGTGTTAAAACAAGATTGAAGAATATTGATAAATGTGGGCTGGAAAATGAAACAATCAAGGTCAGTAAACTCGTTTTTAATAATAAATAGAAGAATGAATTAATATATTAAAGTTATATTAACAATTACTAACTGAACAGAAGGTGTAAAAAAGAAGAAATATAACAATATAAAAACAACAAAAGTTTGGTTTCAGTGACTGTTTAGCTTGAGCAAATATTCTCTGAGACGTTATTAGATCATCCAACTGATGTCTCTCAATCATTCTAACGACACGTTCTCTTTATCGATTTGTTCCCTAACACGGTTCTCGTTTTTCTACATGTATTGGATTATTTCCCAATACATTGCAAATAACAACTGTTTACAGTTTAGAACATGCTCTACGCTGGATATATTGATTTATTTATAATCTACTTACATTTGGTTCTCGCTATTATTTGTTTTCTCGAATTCTCCATCTCCTGTCGAAACGCTTATTCTATCGGCGTCATCTTAGAAACTCTCGCTATGGTTTTTAAAAAATCTGTGATTCTTTTGGGAGGAGGTATTTGAGGACGACCTCACTGGACTGCTTAGGAATTCTTCTACGCAGGGGTTCCGCACCGGACAAGGAATCATTATTCGACGAGTCGGAAGAAGCTCTCAAGACATTATATCGTATGACTGTCGTTATGTTACTATAATTACGCATCTGATACTAACAGGCCACTTGCTCTGGACTATTATGTTATTCGATCCTCATCCTGTACCTCGTGATTGTTCACGCTGGGTTTCTCTAGAACGAAATTGGGTTCGGGCCGGACGTCTACGTTCATTACATAAAATAATTAGTATTAATTCTATAAAATAAAAGGAATTAAAACTAAAACCAATTAGATTTAATGCATATATTAAATATCCATAAACATAAAAGAATCTAATGATACACGATATACATAATATATTCAAAATATACATAAAATACATAAGGTGAATTTTAAATTTTTATGGCAACAACGATTCTTCTCCAAATATATATTGTCGTCGAATCGTAAAATCGCTTCCTCAACTGTTAACGGTCGCAAAATATAAATTGGAATATAAGTACGAATGTCGTAATTTGCTTAACAATTGTCCATTGGAAATGTTAAGTGAGAGTTTAAGGTGCGCAGAAGGCTATGGAAATAAAATAATATAAAAATCGGGCAATTATAATCAAACAAAAGTTGTGTAAAACTTTGTCAGTAGAAAAGGGTCGATTTAGTGGAGATTGATGTATTTATTTATACTACTTCTATCACGCGTAATAGCTGGCTTACACGCTGTTTTCTGTAATTGTTGCTAGCAATTCTCTGCCCTCGGTACTGCTGTTACCTGTGTTTTTGTGTTGTGGTATTATCAGAATGTCTCATGCAAAATTTCTCTCTGTGCGGGTGTCTCGATTGATTAATTGATTGCAATGCATGTTTGTAGTTTGTTCGTTGTCGAGTGACAATACTAATGACAGGTCGGTTAGCTCTAATTTATGTTTATTCCAGAGATCACCAGTCACCAGATGATTCATAGTGATTCACAAAACATTTCTATTTTTGCATCGTCGCTTGAGTCGCTGGAGGTATTTAATTAATTTTATATTTGCTAATTGATTTCCTTTCAATCTTTCAGGGGTTATCTTGGTCACAGGGTTACGCAAACGATGTTCTCATATTCGAATGTGAATTGTACAGCACGGCAGCAGTCAGCGATAAGTCGGTTGACTCTTTTCCGACTATGGGAAGACCAGTAATTGAATTATTCTATCGAACGTGGTTTTCTGGAGGCTGTCTCGCTTGTTTTATTTCGAATAAACGTTTTTGATCGAAACCGTCGTTACTTCTAATTGTTTATCGTTTATTATTTTATACGTTTTCTTTGGGGTTGCAACTCAAATTAGGATTATAACAAATGTAAGCGATGTCGTAATAGATATATCGAGCTGTCTTGCCAGAGTAAGATCTGACATATTGTAGGCTTTGATGAATCTTTCTTTGTCCATTTTACTTATTCTGCAATTGTTTTATTATTTAAATTTGAAATTGAAAATAAAAATTACTATTTTCGAGTTTTTTTATCCGGCATGGTTCTTTTTTTTCATCTGTCTTCGGTCATACAGCAATAATTTTTTAATAAATTTTTAAAATTAACAATAAAATACCTTATTTCAGTATCATTGGCACTGCTAACGTGCGAAAATTGTATTCTTGCATCATTTTTTAAATTTAAATTTGTTACTCTTAAAATCTAGATTCACTCGTTAAAGGTTGCAAATCATATATGTATGATATATGTTTGATGTTTGTTTTGGTCTCTGTATGTATGTATTGTATGTGTGTTATGTGTGTATAAGGGTTAGAATTTTTTCTTTAATTAACACTATTTTTAAATGCAGTGAGTTATTGTTATATCTGTTTAAACTTATTTTATGACTTTTAATTGGCTATTTATTTTTAGATTATCAATTTTTGCATGGAATTTATTATCGAAGGCTGGTAATTTACTCTTAATCGAAAGTGACTGTATATAAATTTCGTATGTCGTTTTGTGTTTAATTCTTTAATAAATTCATCAAACAGTATTATATAATTATAATAAGGTCAAGTATTCTCAGTAAACTTAAAACTTATTAATGAATTAAATTAAATAATAATCTTGGTGATCCGGTCGATCGCCAGGATGCAATGAAAAACGGTCGGTGGTTGCTGAGGGTCGCATAGGAAGTTTAAATAAGACCTTGGAAACATTTTGCTAGGCCCATTGTAAATGAATTATATTCATCTGAGAAATGTTTTTAAGCAAAATTAAGCCATGACAAATAACAGACGAATTGTAATTTCAAATTTTTATTTTGTGATGTGCATCACCAAATTTGTGATTCATTTTCAAAATGTCGTCCGATTCAATTCTCACAACAAAGTTCTCGAATACATAATTTGTGATCAAAACAATCGTATCGTTTCAAATCACGCAAACAAATTCATATCGTTTCAAATCTCAAACAATTCAAATGTGCAATTTCGAAAACAAAAATCGTATCGATTTACTTGATCCGCCCGACCCTCAGGTCGCCCCGAGAATCGGACGGAGGTAGAAGGGTGGCACAGGGAAATTCTGTTCATCAATTGCTGGGCCCATTTTTGATTTTATTGCAATTTGGTATTCGACACAATCGTTTGATTTCACTCTCGAGTTGTTGAAAACTTTGAGTGTCGTTTATGTTTATATCGGGATTGGGTCGAGAAACATCATACAGAACAACGCGGCATTCTTTAATTAATGAATGGGTTTCGTTAAAACCACTTTCACTTTCTATCAGTGAATCCGTGTCGCTTTCTTTAAGAATCTCTTCTTTGGCGGCACAGT
>MQRK01181826.1:29578-46611 GCA_001938485.1 Girardia tigrina
TTACAATATCACTGAGAACGATTCTTTTATCTCCGATTTTCTTTTCGTGATCGACTTTTCCTTTCGGAATCGATAAAATATCAAAAATATTTTCACTATCACTATCTATATCATTATGACCGATATTCGCCGGTCGACCATCGCCACTCCTATTCCCGATCTCATCAATCAATTCTATCAATATCTCCCTGAGAACGCTCTCCGCCTCTGACTCTCTACATGATGTCAATCGCTCCATCGGATAACTGATTGATTCAAAAAAAATTCAAAACAGAAAAAYTTTATTTTGCCACRTTTTAACAAGCATAAAAAAATCATCACGTAATCAATTTACAAATTTTAGTTCATTAAAACAATCTAGAATTTTTTTTAAGTAAAATCACCAAAACGAAAAGCGCTTTTTGCTCAAAATTAATGATAATTTTTTCAATGGTTTTAACGGAACGATAAAAGTCGATTTTTATCAAAAAATCCAATTGATAGAAATTTTTAAAAAAAAATGTTTACAATAAATTTTCAGTTACTAAACAAACGGATAATTAATGTCACTTTCGATATTTTCATTTGATTTATTTTTTTGAATTTCGTAAATCGATATTCGTTTCGATAATCGATGGAACTTGCTCATCTTTTTCTCGATCAATTTTGATAGATTTTGAAACAATATATATGTTGTATAGAGTTAATTATTTGTGATGCAAAAAACAGTTTGTTTAAGTGTACTAATGTTTGGCAGAAATATTGAAAGCGAGTTTTTTTGATTTAATAAAAATTATATTTTCGTTGTCGCTACAATATATTTTATATATACATATAATAATAAATGTTTTTATTTAATTAAAAAAATATATATAACAAATTTAAATGTTCGAATTCCGAACATTACTAATAAAGAGAAAAATGAAAATAACTCCATTCGATTCATCAAATCACTTTCTCTTCCCCTCCTCGACCAATCAAATCGGCTAACAACTTTTTAAACCAATTGAGTCATGTAACTATATGAATTTCATTTTTTTAATTTTTTATTTATTTATATATGTACAGTAAACTCTCCATATAAAGTACAAAAATATAAATATATAAATACTGTTGCAGAAACACTGTCTCCGAATTATATTGAGAACCAGAAAGAAATTCAGCTACTAAAGTTTCCCCTCCCTCGCTAGTTGGAAGAGAATGCAAAAGATTACAAGATGTTCCTATATCGGGAATTTCGAAACATTCAATTTGCCAATCGTATAACTTGTTGATATTTCGATGCTTGGAAAGAATTTCCTCTATTCTTTTCGACATATTGTAATAGGAATTTAGGGGATTTAGTGAATTAACTCCTTTTTTAATAGAATCAAAATATAATGCTTTATGTTTTCTATTCGATAAAGTATTGTTCAAAGAATCACGTCGACTGTTAATGGTGAGACATTAAATACAAATACGACTGCCGCTTGATTATATCTTTAATTTTTAAATTATTTAATCGCACAAAAACAAGACTATTTGCATAGTTTTTAAATTTTTATTTGAATCGAATTCTTACAATTAATAACGACATTTTTTAAATTTGACGAAAACTCGACTTTAAACACAAAATTGAACCTTGAAATGGAACACTTTTTTGTACACTTTTTTTTACTTTTTTTTGAACACAAAAATTGTGATTGTAACAATTATAAAAAACATTAACATACAAACACAAACAAAAGGCACACACACATACCAATCACAATTTGCAATATTACTAAAGTATTCTAAAGAATTACTATAAAGCACAAATTTTAACGATTGTGGTTAATTTTGAAAAATTTTATTTTCGAAAATCGATGAATCTTTCTAAAAAATTTTACAATTCTTATTAAAAACAAATATTAAAAAAATATATATCATTTTATAATAAAAAAGTATATATTTTGTTGAAATAATCAAAACATTTACTTATCAACAATATGAAAAGCGAATTGCAAACCTGTTTGACAATTTACACAAATATCGATCAATCACATTCACACAAACACTATTCGACATTTCTTTACATTTTCATTTTATTTTCACACACACACATCCCAAAAACACAGACACTCAAATTCGAATTGGTCTATTCAAATGGACAAAGAAAATCACTCAATTTATTGTGAAAAATTCATTTAATTGTCACGACCATCCTTGATAGTAACATTTCTGGAGACTCTTGAGCCCCCAGTGGTTGTTAAGGAATGAACCACAACCCGTGATATGTTATCCCCATGTGTATTATACATGTGTTACACCGGATTATCGACGCGTCTTCCACACCCATCATCTACGAATAGTGAAGGGTGAGAAGCACCTTCGGTTTCTGGAGGCCAGGATTGGCGATAAGCCCCCATCCGAAACAGTGTCTGTAGAGGATGACGTACGATGATGTTGGTTTTGACCATTCTAGCTTCTACTTCTGTAGTGCATGAAATCGCCACTGTCCACTCGTGGTTACCGAATGGATTCTACGGCTGCCTCTATTTGTGATTTAAAAATATGAACTCTGTAACTCATTCACATATCATTTAATCGTGAAGTTCACTCACTGTTTATCTATAAAATTAACCAAAGATCATATAAACACATCACCACTTATGTTATAAGAGCAATCATACTATTCTACAAATGTCATCTACCCCGTCGGTCTATTACTCAAGTAGTAGTTAAACTACAACGAATATTTAAATTCATTATTAAATTCTACCGTCTATCTATTATATTTGTAATATTAGCTCATGAAAGGTTCCTGTTTTCATTATCTAAAATAATATCTCCAAAATTAAATTTGTTTACAATATAAGTTTTAAATAGTTTTTGCTCCTATTTACATGCTTGTTCGGAAAGATCAAAACGCAATTCTCATGTAAATGCCACGGTTACCTCGTTCTGAATAATCACCAGATTGCATTCGCATTTATAATACCTAAAATCGTAAATTTCCATTATCACTACTATAACTATCGTGTTATCCTCATAGAATTAGATCTACATTCAAAAGAGCATTTATGCTTACATTCTTATTTAAGTTTAGATCGATAGCTGCAATCAAACAATGATTATTACAATCGAACTGCATTCATATTTACACTCTGTGTTGTATTTAGGCAAGAATTTATATTTTACTTACAGCATTTAAAATTGTATAGAGTTCACATCATACGGAACAATGCTTGTTTGATTCGCATTTGGTGGGGGTGATACAGCCGATCTCACCAGTGCAAACGGGGAATGTGTGGAGTACATCAAAAGATATTCAAAAAGAATTTAAAAGTTGTGTACAATTAGAAAAGAAAGTAGTTGAAGAATTGAGAAATAAAGTTACGTCGAAGAAAGCTAAAGAGTATGTTGACTAACTGAGAGTGCAGATGAGAGACAATACTAGACATCTAGAAACTGATGTAATAATTCTGGAAAATAAATTAAGTATTGATGCTCTCGAAGTAGCTAAGTGAAATCACACACAAAGGAACTTAAAAAGCATTTACAATTAATGGAAAAAGATAAAAGAGAAGTCTGATATTGAACGTCATCTTAGACACTTGCAAAATGTTATGGTGAAATTGAACAGATTAATATTCCAAAAGAAAGACACTCAAGAAAGTCTAGGAAAGGAGAATATGTTAACAGAAACTGATTTTTACGTTCTCTTAAATGTGCAAAATTAGAGAGTATACAATTAAAAGGTAAACTTGAAGATATTCACAGTGAAAAAGAAAGATTGTTAAATGATTTGGTTGAAGCAGAGCGCCAAATTATGCTTTGGGAAAAGAAAATACAGCTTACCCAAAAAACAAGCGAAGCTGTAGACTGTGAAGTTGGGGAAGGTGAAATAAAAATCATGAAATGTGAATTCATAGAATGGAGGTGCGTTATCAACAGCTTTTAAAACAGCAAGAACTATTAGTTCAAGATGTGGAAAAATCAGTTTCCAGACGAAAAGTCATAGCTACATGAGGAGAAGCCTTATGTCGCGTTCTCTTCTCTTTGCAACATTTTTGACAGCCCTGAGTGCCCAGTCGTTCATAACGTGGAACGGTACCCGGTAACTGTCTATACATTTATAAGATGAGCGAACGCGTCTCCTCCACGCACATGTACTAGTAGAGTGCGCTTCGGAGCGCCTTTGGGTTCTAAACGGTAAAGAGTATGACCCAACCGGTCGCCTCAGCGCCTAAGGGGTTGATGTCTTTCATCATTTACTACACTTCGTTCGCCTCCACTATTTGTACTAATTCAAAATTTCGGGCGACGAGAGCCTTGAGGACATAAACGTCGGTCAATCCGCGTGCCTCTCGCATTCTGCGGTCGGCCTGCATCACCTCCAGAAGGTTCTTCGCCTCTTTCATTATATTCATTCATTTGCGTAAACTATGGCATTCGATTAATCTATGGGTTTACAATTTAACCTTCAGCGTTTATAAAACTCATCTAGGAAATTACGTACTCACCGTTCTCTTCACTTTAGGATTTTATTTTTCATTACATTCTCACTAACTGACACTTCCCTCGATATTTCCAAGATATTTATACTATTTGGTTGTTCGGAAAGTCATNTCGTTTTTTGTATTAAAGTAAAAGACAAATTTTTATGACGAATAAATATTTTATTGAAATACATATTGACCATTGTGGTCCAATACCTTCTTCCATCTTCCTGGCACTGACATGATTCCACATTCATAAAATATTTGTTCTTTGCTGCTAAAAAACTTTTCCAGGTGATTTTTAACATTTTCATTTAATCCAAAAGTGTTACCATCTAAATAATTTTGTAGTGACCGGAACAATGATTATCAGAAGGTGCGAGGTCTGGAGAATATGGTGGGTGAGGTATGATGTTCCATAAAAAGCTTTTGTAAAAAAAAAACTGTAAAAAGCTTTTGGCGAGTTACCAAACTTGTATGAGGTCTGGCATTATCTTGGTGAAACACTACACATTTTGTATTGATCAATTCTGGCCTTTTGTGTTTAAGGAATTCATTTAATTTGTCCAGCTGATGACAGAAGACGTCAAAATTGATCGTAGTTTTGTCCGGAAGAAGCTCATCAAATACGATTTCTTTGAAATCTCATCAAACAGATAGCATCACTTTTTTTGATGAATGTCAGCTTTCGAAGTGCTTTGAGCAGGTTGATCTTTTTTACTCCAAGATCTCTTGCGTTTTACATTATTGTAGACTACCCATTTCTCATCTCCAGTGACGATGCGCTTCAAAAATGGATCATTTTCTTGACCTTTGAGAAGCATATCGCAGATGTCTAAACGACAGCATAAATTTCATTCGGTAAGATTATGAGGAATCCATGTGTCGAGTTTTTATGTAAAAGTTAGGTGCTTCAAATGATCATGGACGGTCGAATTAGATAAATGTAATATCTGGGCAATTTTACGAGTTGTTATTCGCCGATTTGAATCAATTAATGCCTTTATTATGTCTTCGTCGGCCTCAATGGGCCTTCCGGGACGTGAAGAATCTTCAACATCAAAATTTCCGGATCTAAATTTTTTAAACCAGTTTTGGCATTGGCGTTCTGTCAACACATCTTCTCCATACACTTCGCATAATTTTCTTCTTGCTTGTACAGCATTTTTACCTTTTCGGCAGTAAAAAAGTAATACATGCCGTAAATGCTGATTCTTGCTTTCCATCTTTGATAGGTCAAAAATCAAATATAAATGTTTTTAATTATTCCAAAATTGTCCAAATCTAACCTTGATTATCAACTGCTAAAATAAATAATATAGTCAATGATTATTAATGATTATTAATATAAAAAATACATTTAAAACAAGTATTAAAAAACGAAATGACTGTCCGAACAACCCAATAAGACAAGATACTGATATGTTATCACAATAAATGAAATGTATCAAATTGTTTAGGTTATTTTACTAAATCATTCAACCAAGTCAAGGTACTTAATATAAATAGATCAACATATTGTTTAAGGTGTTTTACACTACTGCGGCTTACACCTTTATTCAAACATATTTATTCAAACAAACATCTATGATTCAAAATTTCCATTCAGTTTGCGAGCATAACTCGGAATTATCGATTCAAATTATTTTGCTCGTTCTATCTTAATTGAAATACTCAATCCGATTCGCTATTAACTTTATCTACATATTTGGAGTACTTTAATCAATTACTCTTATTTACAATTAGACCCCCCCCCCCGAGCTTGTATGACCTCTTTGAAGGATTCTTAATTCTATAATTTTACTCAGCCCAGGAGTTTATTAAACTTCCATCAACTGTCATCCTCTCGATGTTCCCAGTGTACGTACATCTATACATGTACATCATCGGAATTAGGAGTTGGAATTTTACAATTTATAGTTACACGAAGTCTTTCGGGTATAGTGTACTTGACAAGATTAATATAACATTGTTACTAGTACACTTCGCTTTAATGACTTATACATTCAATCTGATTAAGGAGTACTAAAGATGACTGTAACTCCAAAGCATTTCTGTCACTTCACTCATTTAAACAACAATAAGGAATTCTTCGATAATAATTCCACTCTTTTGCTACAATCTTAATTAAAGTTCATTATTATAAGTAGTATAACTAAAGGTGGGAATCGAATTCGGACGATTAACACAATCAGAATTAAAACGCACTCGTACTCAATAAATCCTTTTAACTACATGCACTATTAAGCAATAGTTCTAATCATTATCTGCATAATTACTGCTACTTTACACGTACTACTCTGTCTATTAACCAACATCTCTACTCACAACTTTTACTTCGTTCCTACTCAGCCTAAGTTTAGGATTATCAAACGCGACATCCGTACCGACGAAGTCGGGACCCGCACGGCTCTCCTCAATAATTAGGAGGCGAAAATATACGGAATACAATAACACACAGTTAGGCAATTTATTTGGAATCATCAAGTGAAATTACGGCGTAACTTTCAGAGCTGAGCGATGTCATTAGAATAAATGGGTGAGGCATATATATCATGAGAATTCTGCTAATCTTTCAAGAGTTAATCTATAACTTTACTACACAATTAATTACTATATTGATCCTCATAAGTATAAAATTAACTCAATAATCACGAAATTCAAACAGAAAAAAATTATTAAATAAGTAAGCTGAATATCAATAATAAAGCCATGTTTCCAAAGGATTTACTGTATTTTATGTACTCTTATTATCTACATCATCGAACCTCCACTGACTCGTTATACTAAAACATTTTTGAATGGTATAATCTGATACTGACTATTATTTACAATGATTTCTACAACTTCATGCACCACCATTCACTCTCTACGCCTCTGCTAAAACACTTGCTCGTCCCGTCTTTCTACCCCCGGGAACTCCCTGCCGACAAATCTCCTTCTTTAGTAACGTATGACTTGTAACGCACAACCATGTAACTATTATAGATTCCCCGAAAATAACGATCAAATCATTAAGAATAACAAAATACCAACTAATGGTATAATAAGTAAATAATGAAGTCATATTATAATAAGATATATTGAATAATACAGGGTGAGTCAGAAGTCACCGGGCAGTCAAAACGACACAGGTTTTAAAAATTATTAATTATTACATTAAAATTGTGTACGTAATCTAACGGAGTAAATGCTCAAAATGTTGGCCGCCTTCTTCAATGCATTTTGCAGTCCTTCGAGCGACAGAATAGCAAGCACTTCGGGATAAATCATCACTAATTTCTGTGCAAGAATTCATTATCATTGCCACAAGTTTATCTATTGTTCCCGAATTTTTGGCATACACTGAATTCTTTAACACACTCCAAAGAAAGAAATCAGGAGGAGTAAGGTCTCGAGAGCGAGGAGGATACTCGATGGAACCGCGGCGGTCAATCCATCTGTTTGGAAAGTTGTTGTTGAGCCAATTTCGCACCACAATGCTGTAATTGGGAGGTGCACCATCTTGTTGAAACCACATCTCCCCAAGCGGCCAGTTCTTCACACAGGGCATAAAATTATTGTTAAGCATAGAAACGTAACAATCACCTGTCATAGAACCATCAAAGAAAAACGGCCCTACCAGACCGGAAGCAGTGATTCCAATCCAAACTGCGACACCAACTGCGTTGACGTCTTTTTGTAGGATTTCATGCGGATTTTCATGGGACCAGTAAACAGAATTGTGACGATTGACCTGTCTGTTAAGCTTGAAGGATGTCTCATCACTCCAAATAATCTTCTCCGGAAATGTAGCGTCCTCGTGGCAAAGTTGTTGAAAAATCTCAGAGATTTCAACTCGACGGTCATAATCATCTTCATTCAAGGAGTGAAGTAAATGTGGACGGTAAGGTTTTAAATGAGCATCGTGCAGGAATCTGACAATGGAAGTTTGAGAAATGCTAAGCTCTTGTGATGCTAGTCTGGTGGATTTTCGAGGACTATTCGTAAAACTATATGTAATAATTTGTCTGTTTTCAGAGTTACAAACAGATTTAGGTCTACCACATCTAGGAAGACCTTTACAAGAACCAGTTATTTCAAAGCGGTAAATTAGATTCGCTATTGTGTCTCTTTTAACCACCCTACCAAATTTTTCTTGGAATCGTCTACATGTTTCACTTTTGTTGTCCGTTTTATAATTTTTTTTATGAGAAATACGCGTTCTTCAGTTATTAGTTTGGAATTATTTGACTCTGCCATTTTTAAGGTTTGTTAAATGATGAAATTATCGACTTTAAATGGACTATTTGTAAGATGTGTTCACATGATCTTCTTAGTGAGTTTACACCAAGGAATCAACCGTCTGATCGATGTAAACTCACTTTTGTACACTTTGATCACTAATATAATGACTGCCCGGTGACTTCTGACTCATCCTGTATATGAGTGATACAAAACATTAATTGAACGTTAACTCCAACGAAAATGAAATAATAATAAAATAAAGATGAAAACCAGCATGTAATATACCTTGTCTAAGTTCACGTTAGATTTATTTATTAACTGTTCCTTTCGAAATTTAGCCGAAGGTTACGATCGCGTTCACAGTGTCAAAATCGGGTATACAATTGTGTCAGAAATTGAAGTGCGTTAAAACGGTGCAATAAGAATTGTGTTAGAGTTTTTGTGTTAAAGTGTTGTGTGTCAAGCGAAATTGGTTCGCTTATTTATATTTTTAGGTATGTGTATTGTCCGATGTGTTCGGACATACACGCACACCTACACGTTATTTGATTTATCAGATTTTCGGTCTGTGTGTTGCCCGAGATTCACGAGAGTGTATACACACCTACACGCAGTTAGCAAAATGTCGGTATGTTCTGTCGTGGGACAGTTGTTTATCCAGTTATTATTCACCTTAAATTGCCGGTGAATGTCTCGCTGTTATCTCATGCCTTATCATTGTATGTTTATTTATTTCAGAGTGACGGGGTTTCCAGTTGTTGGTTTCTGTCTCTATGTCGGATTACGCTAGTCGGTCGCCTGAACTGCTTACTGCAATCGTCTTAGTTAATGATGGTGTTTTATGTAGATGTGTCTCCATCAGAATAACGGGTGAGGGTTTGTTTCTATGTCTAATATTGTTCTGAGGGGTTTATTCATTTCAGACGACTGACCCCCGTGGGTTCGCTTTTGTTTATTCCGACTTTCAATTATTGATGAGGTAAAGATGTCAGATTACCTCTTGATTAATTATGTTCTTTATTACAGGGCGCCTAGCACAACTCTCGGACCAACTACCGCGGTTAATGAATTATCTGCAGTTCAGATCGCAAACAACAGATCGCCGCAGCTGATCTAGATTCACAAGATGATTGAATCACCGTAATTCTGTACTTTTAAGTAATTAACTTTTATTAAGTAATTGGGATACTTTAAGCACTTCTTTTGCGCTATATGCTCTAAAGGTTCTCTCAAGAGTTCCGGTGATCTTCGAGGCTCACAGTGAAAAGGCTGGTAATGGTTCTAGCCTTCGGCTGCATCTGACGCGGTGCCTCTGAGTCTTTATGGTTCGTGGGGTTAATCGTGTTGGATGGAGCCTATTTAAACTTACTGGGAATAGTTGAGTTAGACTACTCCTTTTCTCATCATTCGCACATTGTTCGCATCGGATCGTAAGACTTACAAAAATTCAAAAACAAAGTAACAACAAAAGGTGGAATTGTAAAAGAAATTTCAGATATCAAACTAAAAATTAAACAAATATTACAAAATTCTCATGAATGCGAAGAACGAATCAAGCAACTGAAATTGGAAAAGGACAATAAAAGAGATGAAATAGAAAGGCGGAAACATTCTAACAACGAATTGCAACACCAGTTAGATAATTTAACTTTAAAATTAGACAATAGAATTTCACAAATAATAACCTTACCACAAAAATAACAAATTGCTAAATACTATCAACAATTTAAATATAAAGAGTATGTTAAAAACATTAAAATGTGCAAAACTCCATATTCAGTCGAAAAGGAAAATGAATCTTTGAATCAAAAAATGACTTCTCTTAATACGGTAAAAAAATTAAAAATGAAAAAAAGAAACGGAAATTATGTTGCCGAAATGGCATTTTTAAAATGTAACAAAGTAAATAAAATACCACTACGTACAACGTGGTTTATTGTTAGTTTTGATATTGTGTACGTGATCAAATTATTAATTATTAGGAGAAATTTGTTTGAATAAATAAAAAGTTATGATTGCGTAACAAATAAAATTTGATTCGAGGTTGAATTGTTTTTTTTCTTTCTCAATTTAATTATGGAATCAAAATCGAACGTAAAAAAGTTATCAAAAATGGATCGACAATCGGAATCGAATTTCCCAATGATATCGACCGAAGAAATGAGAAAATCGAATCCGTATTCGAATATTCCGAATGAATCGTTTCAAAATTTTGGCCAAAATTCTCATTTTGCGAACGGTAATAGAATAATGGAATATGACATCTGGAATTGGAGGAATCGAAGTGCCGTTAGACGTTCTTACAAACTTTCAAAGTACTTTTTATGCGGAATTGGAAGCTCTCTTGGAGATCTGCACAGATCTGGTGGTCGAAAGAGCCGGTCTGCCGAACGAGCTCATCGTTTACTTCTACGCGGACATAAAATCCGACGAGATTCACGAAGTGATTATCAAACAGAACGAGAACAAGCCACCCCAGATTCGCGGTTTTCTTCCAATCATAGCACGATTGACATGTGCTGCGTCTTCGAGTGCGGTCGTGGTAGATATAATGTGTTGCTGGTTTTCGATCAAATTAACACTGATTGAAAATTTTCAAACAAAATTAACGAATTGTTTGATCGACATTGACGGAGTGTTGTGGGATTGCTTTGAGATGATGGAGAACGAGTGCTTGTCGCTGATATTTAAAACGGAGGATGGAGCTGGAGTGGCAAGACGCAAAAATATGATGAAGGAGATGAGTGACTTAAGGAGTGAGGGTGATGGTAGTTACTTGTTCAAGATGCTTAGGGATTTCGAAAGGCAGAAACGAAAGAGCACTTTCTATAAATCGAATATCGAGTGCTGTGTTTGTTTTGAGTGTAAGAAAGGGTCGGATTGTATAGAGTAAGAGAAGTGCGATCATTCGAGCATTCTGGAGTTGCAGTGCTCACCTTGTGATGAGACGATGGAGTAAGCCGAGTTAAAACTAGTTATTAACCACAATGAATTTGATTGATGGGACACACTACTTTTAGATGAATGCCTGAAGCAGGTCAGTTGAATTATTGAGTTTCCACAGTGCACGAGGTGTTATCGATCAAAGAACGGGTCAGAATTGGTTCTCATTGAGATTTATTTGTGTTTCTTCCCCCCCTGTCCCTCAAACAATGATTTCCCAACCCCGGGACCCCGCAGCCGAGCTGCGAACTCTCACACAAACAATGCTTATAATAATAAGACAATAATAATTATTATTGATAATAAGATTTATAATAGTTGATAACAGAGTGTGTTGTGCAGCGGTTGGGTGGCCGCGACACTCATACGTTGGGGGTGGACTAAGAGTCGCGAGGAATAAGAAACTATCTCACTCGACAAATTTTTTACTCCTCGGCCACTCGTCTCACAGTCCATCTCACCGATGATCCTCCTCAACAAATCCGGATCGCCCTTCAATCTCTCTTGGAACGACTCCATAAACTCATCGATATCTTGTTCCCAATAGAAATCGATCACCAACTCGACAGTCGACAGAAATCTGTCCTCATTTTCTTGACTGAGATTATTAATTTCGATAAAATCTCCGATTGATTCTTCGATCAATTTATCGTCGACAGGAAATCGAAAATTAACATTTGTCGCATCAACATTTTCTTCTGTTAAAAGAGATTTAACGATATTACTCAATGATGTCGGTCTGTATTCAATCGAAACGACAATCGGTTCCCAATTGAAGAGAATTTTTTCATGCATGTTGTAAATCTGACATTTCAGAATTTGAATTGGAATTTAAGAAACGGCATTTTGACTTTAAAATAATTTTGCTGCTCACCATGACTTTAAACAAATTTTTTTCGCGCCACCATCATTTATTTTGATTCAATAAAACAACACAAAAATCATATTTTCGATTCGATTATTTTCGCATATAAAAAATACGATTCGAAATTTTTGCATAAATTAAAAAATGTCAAACAAGACAATACTGGCCAATCAAACAGGGCCATGTCAAAAAATTTCGATTCAACATGGACACATAAAATTCATTTTTTCTATCACAGTTTGTAACACACACACTAAATCACAAACAGTCACAGATCAACTTAAAACATTCACAGGCATAATGATTGGATATAAATAATTTAGAGTCAAACAATCTGATAAAGGTTTTAAAGAATTCATGAGAATCGTAAGTTTGTCGTAGAGAGCTAATAGGGACATTATTAACACAATTCGGTGGTAAAATTGAGATTTCTTTCGAAAATTCGCAATCACAATTTTCTTTTTGAAAATCACAAATGAATAAATTCAGGGAACTTGTGGAATTCATTTGTGATTGGTCAAAATTTTTGCTGAAGTTTCAAAGAACAAGTAGAAATTCATATTATTATTATTTGATTGAATGTCAACGACCTGTAACTCGTCCAAACTGCTGGTGACCATCAAACAATCAAGTTCTTCACACAAATAATTTGCGATGTCTGAACTAGTTTCCGATAAAAGACTGTCATTTAAACTTCCTTGACTGATCGAAATCTGTTCCACTAGAAATCGGGTTGCTGTTCACCTAGTTCTATGCATAAATCGCGCAATATTAATGCTGAACCTCTCTTTAATGGGTCCTTTCTACATTCTAAAGCTCTCTATAATCGATGTAGTTATTATTGAACTCGTTTCATTAATCAATGCAGTACTGATTTCACTTAAGACAGATTCTTTGTCGGAATAACTTATCCAATTGCTTATTTGATGTTCTGTGTCGTGATTAATCGACAGATGATTCATCTCCACTTATCTATAGAATGCATAAAAGCATTTTGCAGCACATGTCACAATTTTGTATATTTTTTCAATGATCTTTTTAGTAGTACTTTCGATAATACGTTCTTCTTGAAAGACTTGTTTATTTTTCCCAAAAACGGAATTTTCAGAGAATTTCTTTTTATCTTTTTACTTTAAACCGTTTTTGAATTTTCGTTAACTATAATGTAAAGACTAAATCTCACAAATAACGTGATAAACTACGCTTGAGGGGACTTAATCTATACTATAGAAATAAATAAACTGCGGGGATAAATTACAATAATATATAATTAAATAATAGCAATCAGTAACAATAATAAAATATAAGTAGATGAAATGGATCACAGTAGAGAAAGATTCAGCTAATAGAACTTTAATAAATGATGTTAATAGATAATATTAATAATTAATATCAGATTTCGCGCAATCACCAGGTTATTAATAATTTTCGGAAAATCGTGTTAGCGGCCAATTAGGGATAAAATATTATTCGAAATCATCAGATTGCGGAAACGCTGAATATAGCCTGACTTCGTATCATTACTGCATTATTTATCGATTTCTTACTTTTTAATTTTTGCACCCAATTATAGTGGGTTATTTTAAACAAAGATTACAATCTAATGATTCTAATGATGATTTAAAATTATAAATTATTTTTTTTAATTATAATTGGAATTGGAATTTTCTTTTTTTTATTTTTTAACTTAAATTGAACATCTGGTGTTTAACATAAATGATAAAATACAAAACATAATATCCAAACAAAACACTCGAATAAACCATAACAATCACGCGACATAAAAAACTAAAACATACAATTAAATTTTTTTCCCAGAAAATAAAAAAAATGTAAATAAGTTATGTTACGTTTGAATATTAATATATTATATTTATACAATAGTCCTAAATACGTCTTTAGTTTGTCGCATAAATTTTTAAATCGTTAAGAAGCTATATCTGATTTCTCATTTCTGCTGGAATTGCTGATATTAAGTTGTTAATTCCTCCAAATCAATTATGGCATTAAATAAGTTCTCATTTATTTTCTCATCCACACTGCCTGATTGCAGAAAGTATTCATTATTAATGTGTTTGTCGAATGTTAAAAAGTCGCTGATTTCTGTAATGGAGCAATTGGACAAATTGGCACATATAATGGACAAATCTGTGTAACTGGTGGATGATATGTTGTCGAAATAATGCTATTTAATGTTTTGCGTCTTGTGAATTAGTGGCATTTTGTCTAAAATGTTTACAGTATTTATAGGAGACTCCTTCTGTCGTTAGACTGTGTTTTTTTTATGTAGTGCATCTGTGCCTGGTATGAAACAAAGCATGCGGCAGAATCTAATGGACTAATGTGCGTATCGATTAGTTGTTCCAGTCAATGTTGCTGTTGTCGATGTTGCTCTCTTGCTGTATGATTTGCTGGGACTTGCAGTTAAACTTTATGAGAAAGCGATAGCAAAATGATCTTTATCGGAGATTATCGCTTTCTTTCGAGTAAAAACTCCAAAAAAAGAAATCATTATGTTTACTCATGACGACAATCAGTACTCAATCGATTCGATAACTAATGCACGCGACAACTGATAGTGAAAATTCACGATTTGCAGCAGAGTGACATTCATCTTGAGATTATTCCCATCGGCGATCAATCGTCCTTTAATCCTGATAAGTTCTATCGGATTATATGTGACTGCGATTCCGTCATTACAACCTCTTCTGCGGGCGATCATCGATGTTATTCACAGACATCTACGACACTGGTTGATCTAAGTGATCCAAACTCTCGTCTAAAGTATCTAATGACTAGAACTAGGTATATGCAGCATCACCGGAAAAGAGCAATCGCACACATTCTTCTGGTACTCGGTGATGGATTATCGATCGATGTGGTGGTGTAAAATCCGGTTCGGAAAACATCAAATTTATCTTATGTTCCATTGGATCATCAAACAAATGTCAAGCCATGACTCAACAGTTATAGACTTAAAGACAAAAATGACTAACAGATAATACATAATATTAAGAAATTCAAAAATCTAAATAAAAGAGGGGGATGAGAGGATTTTGGGAAACTTGAAAATTTTTGAATTAAAGATAAATATTAAGAACATTGAGGCAATTCTCATTTGAATTTTTATTACTATCACACTTAGAGTCATCAAAACTGTCAGAAGATCTTTCATCATTTAACATCGCTTTAATTAGTTTCGTTATTTCTATTTTTAATCATGATTATTCGAAAAAATTTTCTAAATCTTTTTAAAATATTTAATTATTAAAAATATTAATAAAAAAGGATAATTTAAATCATTTCTAAATAAAAACACAAATTTATAAAAATGTTATCAAATTATAAAAAATAACTGGTCCGCCCGACCCTTAGGTTGCCCCGAGAATCGGACGGAGGTAGCAGAGCTGTGCCGTGGCTTGGATCGAATTTGCTGGGCCTATTTATTGAGATCGTTTTGGATAGTATGGTGGTAACAAGAAATTCTTGGGAGGCAAATCGACCAATTGTAATTAATCAAGAGAATTTGGGGAAATTTGACAGAGATTTCAGAGATAAAAATGTGATAGAGAATAGATACAACGCTCGAGGAAGGTGATTCAGAGAGAGTTGGATTGCCTCGCTGAAGCCACTCGTGCCAACACGTCACACATCGCTCGGCTAATTGAAACGCTCGCGCACTATTCGCTCGACACTCCTCCCCGACGACTCCCGGACAATAGAATACGAGTTTAACGAGACTCCGATCGAACAGTCGTGAAACATTCCACAAAATTTCGTTTTGAACCGCTATCGATCGATTGAGAAGTTCATCTTTCTATATTAGCGTTTCGAGAAACGACAAATACGAGTTCGTGAGCGACAGCAGTCGTCGAGTCCCTGTGGCCTCGATGTGCACCTCGAGTCCTTCGTGACGCGTGACCGATACGTGATTAAAATAGGAAATAGCGCAATTTAACGAATCTCGGAGAATATTGAAGAAAACCGGAAGACGACGAATCGATTCTATGCAGAGCATTCGATAGCGGAAACAAAAGATTGAGAAATATCGAATCGGCTCTATCGGATTTATCGAAATAAACGTCCAAAACGCAAATGACCTCCTTTGGATTTCCACGATTCGCGATGCAATCGATCAACCGGCGGCAGGCGCCACTGGTGGTGTCCTGATCGAGAGATCTCTCATTTAATCAAATTCATCGACCAACAATCGTAAATTTTTCATAAATTTTTCACACGAAAACATAAAGTCGTAATTCAGTTCAAATATTCAATAATTATCGATTTCAAATTTCGTTATTCCTCGTTCATTCATAAAAGATTAATGCAAATAAAGAGACAAGCGACAATTGGCAATTCCAAGAAATATAAACTTTCAATATCAAAAAAAACCTTTATTAATTTTTGTTTATTATAATCAAAAATTTTTCAATGATATATTTAAACAAACGTTATTAATTGGAAAGTTCCTCGATTTTTTTGTTTTGTTTCTTTTCTGATTTTCATTTTTGATAAATTGTTTTTTTATTTTGATTTGATTTGAAACCATATATATATAT
>MQRK01181827.1:12082-25616 GCA_001938485.1 Girardia tigrina
TAATAATTTTCCATATGAATTATTATTAATATAAATATCTACTTACAATTGTAAGTAGATAATATGAGCGTTAGTGAAGCAGGCAGTGAGTGACTTGGGCTTTTATAATATAAATTATTCGACAACTGATTCCATCTTCTTCTCCACAAAAAATTTTGGTGGATTTTGAACGAGCTGCGATCAATGCTTTCGAAAATGAATTTCTGGATGCACTCGTAAGCGGCTGTTATTTTCATCTCAGTTAAAGTGTTTTAAGAAGAGTAAATGAAGTAGGGTTGAAAAATCAATACGAAAGAAATAATCAACTCAAAGCATTTATTAGATCTCTATCTGCTCTTGCTTACGTTCCATTAAATTATATTGAAGAATCATTTGATACATTGGCAGAATCTCATCCATCGGAAATAGAAAGACTTGACGAGCTCATTACATTTCTTGAGCGTACTTATATTCATGGTAGAAGATTTCGAGGTAATGGAACAAATTTCGCACCCCCACTTTTTCCAAAAAAACTTTGGAACCAATTTTCAGCTGGAGTATCCGGAATCGCAAGGACCACAAACTTTGTCGAGGGGTGGCATCGCTATTCTTATGCTACCAAATTTTTGGAAGGAATAAAAAAAGATATGCATAAACAAAAAACCCAATTTTTGCAGGGAGTTACGGGTGTTATCCAAATATCAAACCGAAGATATCGTTTGCTAAATAAACGTGTATCAACTGCTGTCTCAAAATATGGATAATCGAATGTTCTCATATAGCTCTTATCAATTGCTCATTTATCGTACTCCTGAAAATTATTTATTATTGAATTTTTATTTTTATTGAATTATTTCAAAATAATTTGCGATTATCTGTGACGCGATTATGTGTGATCCGATTAAATGAAGTAGCGATTATATGTGATGCGCTTAAGTGTGACACAATTATTTGAGTTCGATTAAGTGTGACGTGATTATATGTATTGCGATTAAGTGACTACAGATCAATATTTTGTGGAATTTGTCAGTCTCTGCAAAAATATCAACAATAAAAGATTTATCTTCTTCGGTTACTGAAACACTTTTGAAATAATCTTCTACATGAACGGTTAACGATTTACAATCTTTTGAAAAAGTGTTTAAAATATCAACACAATATTGTAATCGTATATCACATGAGTTCATATCGACAGAAAATTCAATATTTATAAATATCTGATAACACACAATTTTTTTTAAATGCGTCATTTAAAAATCATAATTTAAGTATTCACGGATGCGAGTCGTTGTTGTCAAGTTGCATAAAATTTAAATATTTTATTTATTTAATTTGCTTATTTAAAATTAATTTACATTTATTTTCTTATTTAATTTAATTTTAATGTATTTAATTATCTTACTTTAATTTAATTAATTAATTTATTTAATATTTTAATTAAATTGCTTTAATTACTTTACTTAATTTTACTTTTAATTACTTAATACTATAATATAATTACAAAATTTGGTTCAAGTAATAGTCAAAAGAAATTACAACGCGAATAACTGGTGTAAAAATTAATATATTGGAGGGAAGTATTATATTTCAGGGGACCCGTTACATTGGTAACCCGTGTTAAGTCAATCGGACATACCTCCACGCAGTGTCCTTGGGAATCTAAAGGGAAACTCTCTAGGCTAAAGTGTCTAAAGCTTGCCTTGTTGGAATGACTGCCCAACACAGTATGGTAGGCAAGGACTTGCAATCCACTACCGTAAAAGACAATGCTATCTGAGTAAGGCTATGGAAACGCGTAACAGTGGAGACCGTAATTAATTAAAGATGTGCACGTAAATTTTTGTGCGATGATACACAGACTCAGCTCTGATAGTCTCTATGGATTATTAATCTCGGGTAAGTGTCACGCGAGTTCGCTCCTGTGCTGGGGGAGGAGGCTTACACTGGAGTTAGGACATACAATATAATTATCGAATCCACGTGATGTATCATGGAAAAACGAGTTACTTCTTCTAGACTAAATTAGTATATGAAACTGACAGGACCAGCAATCTTGTCTGTGAATTTACAAAATGTATTGCAATTCAAATAAGGAGTCTGGCTGGACTCGCAGTCAATAATATACCGACAGGTTCCAGCGAGACAAGGACCAAATTCAGAAGAATGAAAGTGGAAACCTGAAACATTAAAGGTATCACGGAGATAAAAAAATGAACTCTGGAATCCTAACCCAGATGCCTTGCCGGGAAACAAAAACAACTAACAATCAGTGTAGAATTATCCACAATGGCAATACAACTGGAACACACAGGGAAAGACGAGTTACCTGTATGATCAACAAAATAGATCTGATTTAAGAAGGAACTTAGTTTATTAACATTTTCTTGAGATTTATGAAAAGTTGAAGACAATTATCTAGAGCGATAAAATAAGCCGGAAATCACTTTTCGTTTGTATTTCGGTTTACAAAAATTGTCCGGCTAAGTATATAAACCTGTATCAGTTTGTTTCCTATAAATTCAAGTCTCACAAGTAAGGAATTTTCTTTAAAATTTTTGATTGAAATATAGATTTGGAGTTATGACAACTTTTAATTAGAATTCAAATTTTAAAATGGTCTGGAGGAAAACCTCGAACCTTAGAAATAATAAAAGAGAAAATAAAACAAGAAATTTTGTTAATTACAATTTAGTTGAAAATTGGACATCAATGTTGTCAATTAAATGAAAATAAATCTCCAAAAGTTATTTCCTCAGCGATATTTCTGTATAAATTGTAATAAATCAGGATAAATAACTTGGAAAGCGTCTTCTCCCCAAACAAAATCTAAATGATTATAATATGGAACTTGCTTTTGAAACTGAACATCTCCGGCTAACATTGAGACTAATTTATTCACATCGATCGGATCTGCTAATGGGTCATTCCCGCCGGAGATCAATGCCGTCGGTACTCCGTTTGGTCTAATTAAATATTGGGGAGGAGTCGGAGTTCCGTATCGTTTGATATTTTCATCTTTTCCGTAATCATACATTTCGAAATTACCACTGGTCACGGACTAAAAAGTTGTCAGTAGCTTCATTCAGAACTTAATGTCTTACTTGAGCATAGTGAACGATATTCTTGACTGAGGTACCAGCTGGAGTGTGAGCGATATATATTGGAAGACGGGACTATATCAAATAAATAAAAATAAATCTAATAAAATTATAACTTCATTCATATTTTTCGGATCCGACCCTGCTAAAAGAAAAATGGCTTCGGCACATATTTTTGGAACACCCTTTTCACTACACAATGTCGACGCTAAAAAACGAATAATTTTACTATTTGAAAAAAATCTTCCATGACCAAATAATTTCAGTAAAGCTTCGATTTCTTCCTTGAAGCGAGACAGCAGTCTTAATCCAGCTTCGACATGACTAAGAAAAGCGGCAGGACCAAGAGCAACAAATGCTTTGATTCTCTTTACAAGTAAAGGATCATTTGAAAGCTGAGCAAAAGCAATTTCTGTGCCCTGTTTAAGTATGTAAAAAGTTAAAAATTGATAACATGCTGTTTATAGCTAATACAATTACAGTAAAAATGCTCTGTCAAATTGAATTTATTTCTTTTCACTATAATACTAAATAAAATACCATTATGCTTTAAATGGGTCTACCGAAAATATCGACAATAATTAAAAAATTATAATTGTCAAACTTTATTCGAGATTTTTGAGTTCATTGTTCGTCTATGGCTAAAAGTCTGAGCAGCTCTGAATTAGGCTTATTTGAAATTAATGAATTAAATGAAATTTTAATTAAATAAGTTATGAATTACGAATCCCATAATTTATTGCCGCCAAATTGCGAAGTTCAATTAAAATTAAAAATACGTTTTGCCTTCAACAAGTACCAGATCTGACAAAGAAATCAAATTTCAAAAAGCACCATTTTTATAACATAACAAGCCTAATGTATGTAGACTTCATTTTTCAACATAATGCCCATTTGCATCACCCACTTCCTGCAACGAATAATCAACTCTGAAAACGCCTTTCTGAAAAATTCTGTGGGGCATTCGGAAAAGAAATCCTCCACGGAAACCTGCAAATCGTTTTTGGATCCAAACTCGATGCCTCTCAAATGCTTCTTTAAGTGTCTGAAGAGGTAAAAGTTACTCTGTGCGAAAATCTGGTCTGTACGGCGGAGGATCCACAAGCACTAGTGAAGCGTCTTCTATTGTTGCACGAGAAATGACCGCTGTATGTAATTGTTATTGTTGTAGAATAGCCACAGTAACGTGTTCTTCTGCTTCCATCTATTCTTTCTGGTGTTGCTACGAGTTAGATGTAATAGGTAGGTTAGATGGTCATGTCTTTATCCACGAAATCCATGAGAATACCACCTTTAAGATCCAAGGAAACGGAAAGTATCATCCCATGCGTTGTCCCCTTTGCATCTTCAAAGATGACGAGGCCAATACCTGGGACAGAAAGCTGTCGGGAACACCACTATGATTATCAAAGACTTGTTTAGCAAAATTCATGTGACACATGAGCCACTTGATTCTTGCAAATTTCTGCAACACTCGGTGTAAAGTCAACTGTCTGAAAATATAAAATTCGCCAACGTCAGATTTTGGTTGATGAATCTTTTTTTCCTTCCTCGCGGGTGAGATTAGAATGTGTTTCCCCCCACGATCCAAATATTTTGAAATCTCGAAACCCATGCGTTCCAGTCATGCTGCATCCACACACACATTACCAACAGCGGGGTTTCGTTCTCCGTAATTAATTTATCTTGGAAATTCTCGCCATTCTGGTCCGACAGGTTTAAGTTGTTCTGACTACCCTCCAACCGGTTTAGCATCATTTCACCAGTCAAGAAGTGGATTTCGAATCTGGAGAAAAGCTTTCAAATACAAATGGATTTCAATTTGGAGTTTCCTGCACCAAAACTGATGTTGGAAAAAAGAATTGAGGAGTTATTGGTTTGGAATTACTCTTCCTATATACTAGTGCTTTATGATCAGTTCTTGCTGTAAATCGCTTGTCATATAAATATTGCTTAAAATGTAACATGAACTCTTGTAAAGCTAATAGTTCCTTTCATTTCGAATAGTATCCTTTTTCAAGTGTGATTAAAGTCTTCGATGCATATGCGATTACTACTTCTTTCTCTTCTGATATCTGACTTAATAGTGCTCCTATCGATCCGAATGATGCATCTGTATCTAAGATGAAATTATTATTTGGGTTCACATATGCCTATAGCTTTTGCTTCAACTCGTTAAAACTTCTGTCGCACTCATCTGACTAAAATACTTCTTTACATTTTCCGCTACATACACTGTGCAAAGATGCTGCTCATTCTGCGCAATTCTTGATAAACCGTCGATAGTAGTTACCAACAAGCCACCTTCATCTGTTCCATCTTGTTATGGCAAAGTTTGCAATCACATTCAGATTTCAAATACGTATGAACAAACTTCATATAATGTTAGATTGCTCGTAAATTTCGGGTACACTTCGAAATGGGAAAATTTTTAATTTCTGTTAATTTCTATTTATTTGTTGAGATACCTTCTTTCTTAATTGCATATCCAAGAAATACCAACTCCCCCACTCCAAGTTTGAATTTCCCTGGATTGATTTTCAAGCCTCCTTTCCTCAGCCTACTTAACACTTCCTCCAATAGTTTTATATGATCCTCCATTGATTTTGATAAAATTAAGAAATCATCTAGGTATAATACTACTCCAGAGAATAGCAAATATTCAAATAATGAATTCAAATAATGAAACGTTCCGGGTGTTGTTGAAAGTCCAAACGGTACACGGTTAAAACAATACTGTTGTGTTCTTGTGCAAAACGCAATTTTTTTCTTGAGAACGTTCATCCAATGCTATTTGATGGTATGCTTTGCCTAAATCTATACTTGAAAAAATTCTAGAGCCACCCAGAGTATCCATTAACATTTGGCTGTTTGACATTGGAAAGGAAATTTTCTTTGATACATCATTCAATTTTCTAAAATCTAAACAAATTCAAATACCTCCATCTTTCTTTCACTTTTACATTTCCGAATTATTCTTACTTTTTCTAATCCTTTCAAAAATCCTTCGATTTGACTTTCTAATGGATTGCATTCTTGGATTCAGAAAAATCGGTTTACCTTCTGTTTCAATTTTATGAACCACAATATCCGTATGAGTGGTTAATGTCAATTTTCATCTCGCCAGAATAATTTATTATTTTTTAATTTAAAGGTAAAAACAAAAATAACATCGTTTGTTTTTGGACAGGCACCATAGAAAGGTAAAATTAGAAAAAAAGTATGAAATTCAGTTTTTGTCAATTTTGATCTTTTTAAAATTTATTTTAATTAACAAAATTGTGCAATAATGCATACAAAAATTGATGTGACGACTCATCAAATATCAGTCCATTGAAAAGATATTTCATCGAGATAATAATTATAATTATTATTTAAGTTGGATCTAACCATTCTCACATGATTAGTAATAATAATAAATAGTTCGCTTGCACCATCACCCGATCATGTGTTAGGTACGTATGTGAGATCACTTGAGCTTTCCAGACTTCATCCTTTTTTTTTCTTAAAGTAGTTTTGTTGCTCTTTGACATTTGTTTAAGGATCCAAAACCCAGGGGAATCAGGTAAAACTCAAAAAGACTTCTGATTGACTTTTGATTCATTTTGCGAAAACATTCATTTATGACCCAAATATTATCTTAAGATGATCAAAGTTCATAAATTAAAATATGTATGAAAATTCCTTTGACATATTCCTTTTTGTAGATATGTTCAATTGATTTCACTTTTCTTTTTTTAAAATAATTTTTCCCATAATCATCAACTTTACTTGACATATGTTAAAGGAATTTTTAATAATAATACTAATAATAATACTATTAATAATAAAAGCCAGGGATCTCAGTGAAGTTTAGTGAAGAGATTTATTCACCTGAGAAAAACAAGGGTCTTAAAACAACCTTTTACAATCATTCTTTTGTTTTACTTCTTTTGTTTCTGTATCCTCTTACTTTTAAACACATTTATTATTTCGAGATTAGTTAATATTTATTCTACTTTAATGTAAAATATTTCATATTTTACCGAGATTAAAGTTTTGTAAATCTATTTTAAGTTTTAAATTGTTAATATCTCGGACAACGAAATAAAATTAATATAACTCCTTGTATAAAAAAGAAGAGATGATATCATAGATGCTGTTTTCTAGCACAGTTACATGTACAAAAATATCATTTACGGTATAATGTCCCTTTAGAGATTCATAATGACATAAATTTTCAAACATTCTTGAATACTCTTTATAACACAATCAACCTGTGTCATGTAACTTCGACAGTGCTCTCAGTTATTGGAAACCCAAACATATTAAACGTCAAGTAAATATCACTTTCATATGTTTTTATAAATTTTTTTAGAACTAAGAAAGAGTTTTCAATGACATTACATATCCTTCGAGTTACTGGTTCTCTGATATTTATTTAGTTAACCGATTCCTTTTTCCAACCACACTTTTTAAAACAATTAAGATACAAAGGATGCTTTATTTTTGTAGTGATTCCAAAAATCCTCTCTTGATTTCCTCTGATAATTCTTCTTTTCATTTACATTCAAAGAAAAGGAAGTTATATTTATAAAATAATGTAACGAAAAGTCATTAGAAGCTTTTTTAAAATACTTTTTGGGACTATAGATTGAACATCTTTGTATTACAGAATACATCAATTAAAATAAATGCTTTTAGAAAGAACTAATAAATACATATTTGATGACCTGAGAGTGCCCAATGTAAACCAGCTGTGAGGCGTTACCATTAGTGGCAAGAACATATGCGACATTCGTTGGCAGGTCATATTTAGCCATCTCATCCCAACTAAAGTCCCAGTATCTCGGATCATCCGGTGAGTACTGTTGATGCTTGTACGAATACGTGCTGCCCCTGCTGTTGGCCAACCAGACGTCATAGCCATGGTCAGCCAGAATGAATGCGAGACTTTGTTGGGGTCCGTTATTTGTCCACGTATGTGCAGAGTCCAATAGTCCGTGTTGGAGAAGAGCCACTGGCCGAGTCCCACTGATTCCCGTCAGTCTTTCCTTTGCTCCGTGTGGAATCCGTTGTAGTGACAAAATATATCCGTCTGCCGTGACCGCCTCGTGATCCTCGCATGGATATCCATTGAATCTGATGATCTCCGACTGAAAAAAACATGAAGGATGTATAAGAACAATCAATCTTACTATGTTCATAGAGACCTGAGGATCTGTTCGCAATACCGATCGAGCTGTCCGGACCGGTACAAACACAACCCAACTGATGAGCATCAGACCCGTAAGTCGTTTCATCATCATCATCATTTGAATTTGAACTTTGAAATAACGCTTTAACCTTCAAAACTCTTTAGATGATCGATTAAAACAAAAAAAAATTATTCAAATTATATATTTAAACTAAATTTCCTCTATGATTTCTATAGAGTATTTGTAAATTATTTTGTATCTTTTTCATTTTCCTTTATAAAAAATACATTTTTATCAATCATTACTCGATCAACGAGGAAGTAGCAATTCGGGGGTTGAGAACCGCCGATCTATTCAATCTTGTATACATCAACGATGACGAATGTTATCGGATGTTAGGATATCTGGAAGTATTGCGACGTGATGACTGATTTTTCTTCTAGCTTAAAAACATTTATTTATGAACACTTCCAACGTTATCAACATCGGTAACATGTTTCGTTCATAAATGAACATCATCCATTTCTTCATTCAATAAAATTAAAACGTTCTTGAAAGCTTATTAATGAGTAGTTTGTACAACATCATATAGTTTACTATTGAAAATGGTTTCCACAGAAGATTTTATAATATTTCTAATATTGATGTAAACACAAATTAAAATTTTTCTATATTTCATCGTATTTTTTCCTTAAAAGTTTTCCCTACGGTACCCCTTCTTATACCATGTACGTCACCAAATTATCTTTATTTATTTTATATGTAGTCTCTATTTTTCCGTAAACCGATCAGTGGCTTCATGGGTTAAGGTTATATAAGCTACTTAAAGACTGAACAATCACTTTAATTTTTTTCTAATTAATTTAGCTTTTTCTATTACGAATTATTTGAATGAAATGAATATATGTAATATTTATTTCCAATAATAATAATTTTTATGATATTTTCCAAGAAACGCTACCTAACAGCATTGAAAATTTGCATGCTCCTTTTGCATCTTGTTTGTTTTTCAGCAATTAAAAATGCATGTATGAAGTAAAAGATTTCACTTTCTGGAAGTAATGTATAAATGATGTTTTCAGTCACATTTACATGCACTGGTAAATCTATGTTGTGATTTTTCTCCCAACCCAAAATTTTTTGTTTCCTTTCGATTCTTTTATTCTTTTTTTTATTTTTTTACTTTTCCTCATTTTTAATTGAGATTCTACAACACTCGACATCATGGTAACAATAAAAATTATTTCTTTGCATAGACACCCACCACCTTAAATAACAGTTAGATCTGATGTTTCTTCTTCTTGATTCTCACAAGTAAACCAAAAACAAAAAGATTTTGATTTTTTTTTGTTAAGATATTTTCTACTTAATGACAAAATTTTTTATTTAGTAATAACCGATTCAAACAAATAGTTATGTAATCACATAAGAGTTTGATTTATATTTTTCTTTATGAGTCTCACTACTTATAAAAAGAATTTCGTACAATTAAAGTGCATAGTTGAGCATTGTTGAAGATTATCAAATTAATATATACATCCGACAACGGAAATAGCTTTATCAAATGAACAGAAACTCATTTCACAGTCGAATCTCCGTCACCACCATGACATTTATTTCAATTAAGTATCTTTTTTTCATTCACATTCAGATACAAAAATATTTTCATTATTATTTTTGACAATTTAAAGTATTAATAAATAATGTAAAACACAAAAATCACATTTTATTTTTCTTACTGACACTGACATTTACAAATTTATATTTCACATGTTTCCATCATATTAATAAAATAATAAATAATATAAAATTATTCAATAAGATAGAATAAATTTCTAGAAAAAATAAGGTTCACGAAGATAATACAATTTAAAACTGGCAAATACGAAGTCGGAAGAAATATTTCGTAATCATTAAAGTTGATCAAACAATAGTTCTTGAAACATGAACAAAATATTTCGGAGAATGATTCTTTTTCTGCAACACTGAGTTTTGATAGAAGAACATTTTCAGTCAAATTGACCACAAAAAACAGAATACGAATATTTAATTACTGATTTTTCAAGTAATTTAAGAACTTTCTCACACAACTTCAGCTTCTTTTTCATCAGTCTTCAGCGGAACTAACTCCTCATCAGTATTCCTTATGATTTTCGCGGTCTTCTTCAACTGACTCTTTTTTCGAAAATATTGGATGACCCCCAACAAAACCAGTCCCAATAAATAAATCAACACGACACAGAGAGCCACAATACTGTCAGTTCGAATATCCATACTTAACAAATAATTTTTTTATGAAAAAAAATTGACAACTGGTCTGGTATAGCAGATTATTATCGATTGAGCTTGAATGAGGCGAGCGGGCGTGTGATAGAGCGACGTGTGTCGGCTACATGCATGCCACTCCAACTCCACAGTATTATTTTTTATATGTACTCACGATTGTTAACATCAATTCACTTACTCGATCAATATGTCCTCATTCGCCCCCATTTTTAACCTCAAAATTAATAAACTTTTTAAAATCAATCTCTCTAATTTAATTATAATTAAATTTTTATGAATTTTGTTTTATTAAAAAAATAATTATTAATTTAAGAAAAAAATTAAAATTGTAATTTAAAATTAAAAAAATTGATTCTTTTCAAATTTCATCGATAAAAAAGCACAAATAATCGTTTTTTCGATGTAATTGTGAGAATATATTATTAATTAGTTTGTTTTAACGCATCTCTTTATTATTTAATTCGAGTATTTTGTAACAACAATCTTTCAAATTGGAGAACAAAGATTATTGTGTGTGAATTGGTGGACAATGACGCTGGAATCGGTCTCGGAACACGCTCTCGCTACCGCGTATCGCCGGTGACACTCTCGGCGGCCTTTCTGTCTCTCTCCGCTCGATCATGCTCTCGCTCTCTCTGCTGCTGCTCCTCGCCGTCTTCCCCGACGACTTTCTCTTCAAGGAGACATGTGAGCGCAGGGGCCGCCCGCGCACTTCCATACTGCCTCTGCGGTCGAGAGATTGGCGTGTCGCGCGACTGCCGCAACACACAATTATCGAGGGTCTCTTCTTTTATTAGCGAATTCTGTTACACAATTATGGGGTCCCTTCTTTGATTAGCGGTTGCTCTCCATTATCTAAGAACGATCATTGTTAAATCCACCAGTTGCGCTTCTTTCTCGAGTGACTGCCATGTTCTTAGTAAATGGATAAGTACTATCTAAGAGCAAAAGAACATCTTGACGCCAGATTTTATTGTAACACAATTTTATTTATAATACTTTTTCAAGTAAACAATCTTTGTATTTTTTTATACTTGCGAATATTGTTTATCTATGAAAAAACAATTTTTATAAATAATTTTCGTTTTTTTAGTTAAAGAGCTTCAATTTTTTTGCCATTCCCGTTCCCTGGAAATCCTAGGAATTGCGGAATAGGAATGAAATGGGAATACAAATTTTAAAATATTATATTCCCGGGAATGGGAATTCGGTTTTAAAAAAATATGATTAATTTTTGATTAGTTAGTAAAAAATAATAAAAATAATACATTGTTAGACTGAAAAATAGTTTAAATATATTTTATTATTTTTTTCTATGCATTATATAAATAACTTTCATTTTTTACATTATATTTATTTGTTAACTCATATGTCCGGGATATCCTTTCCCAGGAATTGCAATTACCGAGAATAGGAATTTCCGGGTAATATCGAATCAGAATAGATTCGATTTTTACAATGTAACTAATGTTCAAGAAGCTTATTCGATCGACTCGATTGTGAATACTCACTAATCAATATTTTTGTCTCTCCAAATTACGAGCCATTTCAAATTTTAAAACCTTTAAATAAATTTTAAAACATTTTGCCATTATAATTCAATAATATCTTGAATTATTAATATAAGTTTAAAGAAATCATTCCATTAAAATCAACATTTTATAAAACTATCAAATATTAAATTATAATTGCTCATGATAGAATACGAAATTCCGAAACATCAATAATAAATTTATATATAAATATTTTTTTGTAAAAATCTCATACTTTAACAAATATTTGCAATAATATTGTATATATGTACAATAAGAAACTACCGATGATGAATCGGCTGACATTGAGATGTCCTGTATCATTATTAAAGCATAGGAAAGTCGAAACATTTTTCTGAAATGATAAAGTATGTATTTCCATTTGTACCTGAAGTAAATGAATTATAAGAATAACTCTAGAAATATTAATTACTTTTTTTCTTATTTTAAACAAATTTCAAGAAAAACTGGCAGTCAAATTAACTCAAAATTAACAAGCTGAATAAAATATATTTTTTGCTTTATTGATTTCAATGATTTAATTGTTATCTTCATATCAACTGATTTTTTAAATAAAAGTTCCTTAATAATGTTAGAGAGAGTGCACTTTGAAAGTTAATTTTAGAATTAAAAAATTTTATATATAACGCTTCATATGTACTCATTCAATAATTCTTACATTGAATGCACAGAATTTTGAAGTTTTTAGTATATTCGCACTTTACAAAGTTTTCTGTTCCCAGACATATTACTTCCACTTTCATTGACTGCATTCCTGGATTCTCTAACAGATAGAACAATGGGAAGTCTCTTCAATGTATGTTGCATAACACCAATTACAATATTATTGGTAAATGAGATCCAAGCTCAATACCAATGGCATTAAAAATTTATTATCAAACATTTTGTATTATATTTCTTACAGAATCATGGTACAAAGGATCATGTAATTTTGTAGATGCAAACCGAGACGTTCCCGAGCACTGATTCGCATTCTTGTATCCAAAACTATGTGAGCAAATCAAAAGTTTTTATATTTTTGAGGTTTCTACACAATATAGAGTCAATAATTCACCGCCGTGTGCCCCAATGCTGATTATCGTAGTTTACTGTGTACACACACACAGTTATCCATCACAGTAAGGAATAGCTTATTGTCAAATATACTTTAAAATTTTCGGATACGAAATAAATTTTGGTATAATTTTTATTCCAATTTAAGAATTTTTAGTGGAGAATGCCACGCAAAGCATTGTATATAAGACCTTTTGATTGTAAAATTAATGTTAGAAATACACTCTCTTCAACTTAGAAAATTCAAATAATATACGAATGATGTATCGATTATATTAGGTGTACAAGTATGAAATGCGGATTAAATTTTGAAAAGAAATACGTTAAAAACAAAAGAACGATAAAAAAAGCTTTATTCAAAATATGCTCCATTACAAATGATACATTT
>MQRK01181844.1:2480-19365 GCA_001938485.1 Girardia tigrina
ATTGATTGGGTCGCCGATTTAACCACATAATTTTCTTAGTTAGAGCATATATAGATTGTTTTAAAAGTTTTAACACGAAAGGCAAAGGTTTAATGGGGTCCGCATGTAAACGGTTAAAAGAAAGATCCTAAATTATTTAAAAGGAAAAGAAAGGTTATCTCAGGTCATTAAGAGATAATTATTTGTCGACTTTAAAAGTCAAGAATTTCCGTCGTCTCGAATTTCTGAATTAATTGACAACCTGGACGGAGTCATTAATTCAATATAATCGTATAAAAGCGAACTCGTAAAACGACAACGATCATTGATTCACGGATTGAATAAGAGACTAAATTTATTTGAGTGAGCTACGAACTAACCTGAATTTAAATCAACATTCGAAAAAGTGCCAATAGATCAATTTGAAAAGTGCGGCTATATCATAAATTTATATATTTAAGTAATTATATGATATATAATTAAAATTACTTAGGGCAAGTGAACTCCACTTCAACTAACTATTCAAAATCTTAATTCGAATAAATAGGGTTACGCACTTTAAATTAATTTCTGTAATTTTTGTGAATATTAAATATACATTTTTATAAAGAAATAACGTTGTGTTTTGTTTTCTTTTTGAGAAAGTTCATCGATCACCTAGATACCCCAACAATTTTATAAAGTTGAAAACTGAATTGTCATATAAGCTGGATATCGCCGTTATTTTTATAATTCATAATATTCAAAATATAATTAATAATCTTACAGTATCACATTTAACTGGATCACATTGCATCTCAAAATTTCCGGTTTTCCAACATGGAATAGACATTTTCTTCTGACCACACGGACAAACTTTGACAACTTTACTTTTGCACTGTATGTTACTGATGTAGCAATCACCAGCATGACAATTTCTTGGACACTGATGACCACATGATTTGGAGAGGAGACGAGGACATCGAGAAGGACATGATAACATTTCAGGTGGCGGATTTGGCCCCAAATTACACTCAATGTGCAAATCAAGAGCTCCACAATGGCATTTATGAGTAACATATCTTGTACAGGGTGGACATGGACCCTTGTGGCAAATTATTTTTGAACATTGATGTTCACAAGGATTTTTTATTAATGGTTTGGAACAGATTTTGTTGCATGATTCTTCACAAAAGCGGCTAGCAGAAATTACCTTGATATAAATAAAATTCTTAATTACAAAATGAAAATAAACTATGTTCAAATTATTATCTTTATGACGATTCAAAAACTTGTAAAAAAGTTTCATAATAAAAATTCTTTATTTATAAAAAAAATCATCTAAATTATTTAAACTTGTGCTCAGAATATTTAATGATTAATTCTTTAGAGCAGGTTATTATTAGGTTGAGGAATAAGTTCCCGCCGTTTTTTGAATTTTTAATCAATTTAATATTTAAATCAAATTTTTTGATGTAATGTTATATGTTATTTGAAAGCTATTGTTTTTCTCTAAAAAATGGTGTATTTTGTTTTTTTATTCAGATTAATTTTTGTCGATTTTTAGACCATTGAAATGGAGTGTCAAGTAGACAAAAATGAGCATTTCCGGCACCATCTATTGTTTGCGTATAATCGAGGCGCCAAAGCCGCAGACGCAGTCCGAGAGCTTTGTGCTGTATACGGAGATGATAAAGCTGATAGAACCGCTCGTGATTGGTTCACAAAATTTAAAATTGGCAATTTTGACCTCAAGGATGCACCTCGTTCAGGACGACCAAATGAATTTGATGAAGAGCGTTTGAACAAACTTTTGCATGAAGACGCGCGTCAAACCACTCGAGAATTGGTGGAACAAATGGATTGTGAAAAAAAAATAAAATTTTCATTTTTCAAAAAAACGGCGGGAACTTATTCCTCAACCCAATATTTACTACTTTTGATTGAAATTGGTAATTCAGACCAGCAATAATAACTTATTATAACAACTATTATAAAGCTGTGTAGAATATCCTTTTAATCCATAATTGCCCGTAATTCAAAATTAATATTTTTACATAAATTTCTTCATAAATAAAATATGCATTGTTACTAACCTTATTTCAAAGTCTTAATTTTTATAATGTCCGTGTAGGGAATATAAGCTGGCAACTTATGTTGCCCAGAGGTACAAAAAATAATAATGAGATTACATAAGAAATGAATATATAATTTATGAAGAAAAACTAATACAATTGTAAAACCAATATTAAAACAACTAATACGACAATAATTGTAAAATATAGTAATGATTAATATGCAGAATGAAATATTTTAAAACATGAAAACATGTAAAGGAGTGTCACATTTTTTACAAAGAAAAGTTGTTCTTCTACCACATGACAAGGACGGTATTTCGATTCTCCACATTAATAATGTGATCAGAACAATCAATTCGTAACTGATTTATCACAGGTGAAAATTCTATTGATGGTCGGGGTCCAGGCCGCTCACGTGGAACATTGAATGAATTTAACAATAAAATGGCGCATTCAATTCTAAACTTAAATTGTGGTATATCATAACACAATCGGCGAAAAAGAAGCCACTTTTGAACACATGGTATATCCACAGACCAGGAAAAAAATCCCACCCTCATTGTTTATTCGAATATTGCATCTATAATTGACTAAAAATTGGTCGGATAGATCTACTCCTCCTATATTTGCATTATATTTTGCTATAGGTTGAGTGAGCTGCGCAACAATTTTTTGTTTTCTGTTCTAGAGTATCGGTTTGCTGGTTTCATGGAATTTATTGAGTGACAATTTGTTAATATTTTTACAACTTTGTTGTCTTTCCATCGTACTAGCAAAAAGTTATCGGTGTAAGAGTACATAATATCTCCCCATTTTTTCTTATTCCAAGTTTTTTTGTTGTTTAATTTCATTAGAGATGATATTCTATTTTCTCGCATCGTTCCAGTGGCACAAATTCCTCTTAGTTAGTTCCTGCAATAACCTTACTAACGTAAAAAATATCAAAATATAAATTTGTTTCAGGCAATAAATTCCTATACTCCACTAAACCTATAACAGCATCTTCACCTCTGCCTAAATCTGTTTTTGAAAGTTTAGTTAATGCTCCGCAATATGGTTCCACGTGAAACGCATATCTAGAAGGATCAACAGATACCTATAATTTAAATCATAATCTAATTGGCTTCCCTCTGATAAATAGATTTCACAGATTAAAGCATCGCCATCAACGCTGCCTATTATAGTTAACTCGTGGCAACCACCAGAAAGAATACAGAAGCAAAAGAACACGCCATTATGGTTTCTCAACAACAATCCGCCAGTGTACACAGATGACATTTATCTGGCCATAATTGAAGGTACTTGGCTAGTGCTTGCGGATCATCCGCTGTACAGCCCAAATTTGGCACCTAGCAATTTGTACATCTTTAGATACTTAAAGACGCATTTGAGGGCTTGACTATAATATAGACCACTGCAAATTTTGCAAAACATTTTATTGTAAAATTTAGGTTTTTGCAGATATTCTTCCTTTTTTGAAAAAAAATTCATTTAAAAAATCATAAACATTTGAAATTGGCCTCAAATTATGATAGTGATTTGCATTATTACTATAATAATTTGATGCTAAATTTAAATTTTGATGATTTTTTATGAAGATCTACCACAAAAGCAATAAATAAGCTATTATTTTATTAAAATCAATCACTAAAGCAAAAAAAACTTTAAATTTGCAGTGGTCCATATAATAGTCTTGCCATAAGTCTTGGAATGTGTTATGAATTATTTTAAGAATTACGTAACTAATTATAATAAATAATAAATTAATGCAAAAGATAAATACTATTTATTATTACAACCTTCACGTCATCACCTAGTAACTTGTCGGGGCACTTGTTATCAGAAGTCGGGTGACATTCCAATGAACAGTAATGATTCTCGCATGCCAACAATCTTCCACAAGCTCTTCCACAAGAAGCAAATTTTATCGGTTGAGAACAGAGATATGAAATCAACTAAAATCATCACCATTTTTAATAAGACATTTAAAAAACAAAATATATTAATATAAAATATATTATTCTTGTGTGATTAAGTTACTGTGCTTATGGGAGAAACTGTAGAGATAATTAAATTAATATTGAGAAACAATATCAGATATCACCTGATTAATATCCCTAAATGGTAAAAGAATTTTAAAATTCTGAAATTTAATCTTAAGCGCCGTAATATTTAATCCAAAGAAAGTGATGAATTGACATCTTTTAGAAACTATTACTATGTGTAAAATTTAAATTGGGTAAAAGAGATAACTGTAATTTAACTTTTCAAATATGTTGTCATGCGGCAACAATGGGATGGAAAGGATTAATGAATTACAAAATTCCAATTTAAAAACCTTACTTAAAATAAGAAAAATTATATTAGGTTGACCAGATAGACACGATGAATTTTGTATTTTTAATTGCAATTAAAAATAAAATATTTTGGAATAATGATTAAAGTTTTTGAAAGAATATTTTTGTCGACAAAATAATTCTTTATTTTTTATTAAAATCAATGCTACATAAATTTTTTCACCATCATTTGTTTTACGGAACAAATTTTTTTATCGATAAAATTAATGTAATTTAACACAATTTTTAAATTTAAATTTGATCCATTAGGAACTAATAAAATCAATTTCTTGATACGAAACTCCACAATTCTTATTCATCAATTTTATGACATAAAAAGCTTAATTAACTTTCAAAGTTAGCAAAAAAATTAAAAGTGCAATGGAAAATAGAATATTTTTTAAATCGAGACTATCGTTGGTACACAGGAAAAGTATCGTTTCCAATTGTCTTCGATTAAAATTATATTTTATTTCAATTATTTTTATTCCTTATGACATGTAAATTTGTCTTTGTTTGAAAATTCGAAATTCAATTAAAACATCAGGCGCAACGATTTCCATTACTTCGACATTTTCAGAGCATAGTGTACATTAAAAAAACGGAATGGAATCGGCGAAACCAAATTGTACATGATTAGTTGCTAGTGTAACATGATCATAAACAATTTTCACATCTTCAGCCACAAGACTGCGTTTTCACCGTTATCGAAGATAAACTTTAAAATATGATGTATTGTTGGGGTTCCGAAACATATAAATTAAAATTTTAAAATCTAATAGAAAAATAAAAAATAATACTATGGTTAAAATTAATAATTTTTTGATTGTCATAATAGTTATTTTAATAAAATTTGTAGAATATTTGTAAATATTTTTAGAATTGTTTTAGCAAACTAATTTTCAAGGTTATTTAAAAACTAGTATATAAACAATAATTATTTCAGTCATATTCACAACAAAATTACGAACAAAATTATACTTGCGGACCCTATTAAATCTGTAAACTGTATTATGATTTACGGTAATCTTCATTTAATTTTTGTTTACTTAACAAATTTAGTATCCTGTAAAGAAGAAAAATTTAATCATAATTTTCAGATATTGCTCGTTCTAAATTGATATTGGTTTGTGCTGGTTGAGTGTGCTTCAAAATATTGATTTATTGTTAAAGTTTCGATTTAAGTTTTGTACTCAAGTTGTCATTTGCAAATAAAGTATATTAGAAGGATTTGTGTTCATTCTTCATATATTATTGTTGGAAGAAACCTTTTGGTCGTTTTGGAGTCAGATTAGAAATTCAATAATAACAAGGATAAAACCGAGTTTTAATTCAAATACCCAACAGTATTTTCGGATCTTGTTAAAAATATGCCCCCAGGGGCATATTTTTTAGTTGTGTAATTTTAGGGGCGTACTTTTTAGTTGTGTAATTTTTTAAAACAAAGGGGATTTTGAAATCATCAATGAAGTGTGGCAGTTGCGGCGAGGTAATGACCTGGACAGCTAAGCAAAGTGTTATAGACCAATATGTCTGGAAATGCCAAAATAAGAGGTGTTCAAAATACAAAACAACTTTGTCAATAAGAACTAATCCTTTTTTGGGCATTTCCAGAATCAGTCTTCAAACATGGATAGATTTGCTCTACAGATGGAGCAATGAGGAATCAATTGTGGCGATTCAACAGTCTTTAACTGTATCAACGCCCACCCTTATTAAAATATTCAAAACCATAAGAAAATGCACTTTTAAATATTTTGAAGCTAATCCTGTAAGACTGGGCGGCGAAAATTTAATCTGTCAAATCGATGAAAGTCTTTTTTGCCACAAAAATATCATCGTGGCAGAGTTGCTAACCATCAGGTATGGGTATTTGGTATCGTAGATACATCTTTTATTCCGGCGAGAGGCATAATGCGAGTGGTTCCAAACAGATCTGCGGCTATTTTGAAACCCATTATCTGTGAAGTAATATTGCCGGGTACAACTATTCACAGTGATGAATGGAGATCATATTCCAATTTAAATGCTCTAGGATATTATCATGGTACAGTTAATCATTCGATTAATTTTGTAGATCCTAGAACCGGGATTCACACACAAAATGTTGAATCTTATTGGAATAAAAACAAAACACGGTGCAAGATAATGAAAGGAGTCAAAAAAGAATTTTTGCAGGATTACCTCAATGAGTTTATGTGGCGAAACAACATTTCTGGAGATTCTTTTGAAAAATTGATGAATTTATTGAAAAATTACTTTAATGATGAATAAATTTCATAATTTTGTATTGTGTTTTTATTGTATTTATTACACGGGGCATATTTTTTAGTTGTGTAATTTCAGGGGCGTACTTTTTAGTTGTGTAATTTTAGGGGCATACTTTTAACATGATCCGTATTTTCTCTTTGTATTTCCTCTTTGTATCAACAGTATTTTATATATGTCAGCTAAAATAACACTAAGTTAAACAATAAACAACCAATTAAGAAATATTTTGAATGATAAATTGTCTTTTTAACGTCACGTTGTGTAAACCGATGGTATAAACGTAACTCGAAATACCATCAAAATTATTCTTTTTTGATTTTAAAATTCTTTTTTTTGAGAATTTCTTTTGAAAAATACACCACAAGTAGGAAATATTTCAACGAAAAACGACATATGATATAATTTCTCGATAAAAGGAAAGTGGAACGACACATAATTAATGCCAATAAAGATGAATGCTGAAAAAATAATCCATTCTAAATAAAATAGTGTAACTGAAGCTGAATTATAATTAAGTGAAAATAAGAGAATCATAAAGAGATTGCACCCTAGATCAAGACATCTTAATTGAACTTAGTTTTCTATGTAAATTAGTTAAATATAAAGAGTAACAATAATATGATATTAATTTAGAAATAGTGAATTTTCGTTTTTTGTGTTGATATTTGGAGAATTTGTGCAGCATTTATAGATTTCAAAAAATAAAAATTAAGCTTATAAATATGCAAACAATTCATTATACATAATTGATATATTACATTCAAATCTTACTTCATGTCCACCAAAACAAATCAAAGACATCCTGACTTTACAAGGTGAACACGGTTGACACACATACTTTATTTTCCCATCTTCCGCAGCTTCCCAAGGTCCAGCTAATTTAGACTTGTCTAAACGAATGACAGTTTTGACATAATCATGGCAAATATCTTGGCATTTGTGTCCACAAGTCAATTCATTGGTACAAAGTTCTTTACACGGTGGGCAATTAACATCTTCTATTGTGTTTCACATTGAAATATCTTTGAAACCAAAATTTTATTTACTTGAGTGACATTTGTGGGAATTTTCATGATGACATTTTGAAGGAATGGGACAGACATTTTGGCAGTAATAGGTGAGATGATTAAGAATCTTGTCTACTTTTACACCACACGCTACTCGTTTAATTGTACTACCACAAGAACAGGAAACCTAATAAGTTTGAATCATTATTTGTGAATACCAACATAAAAATTATAAAATCCGTACAATACAAAATGAGAATAAAAATCTAATCAAATTATATGACGTTATATTAACGCATGAAGTAATTCTTAAACTCATAATTTTTTAAGATTGAATTTTGTTTAGAAAATATTTGAGGGAAATGTTAATCGATTAATTAATCGTACATTTATGGTCCGAAAAATACTTCCTACGTCGAATATAAAAGAAAAACCAAAAACTGAGTCCGGTATGGACAGAGTGTGCACAGTTGCATCACTGCGGCTTTGGTGGTGGGTTCCTGGAGTCCTGGGAAAATTACAGCAATTTTATTCTCACCATAGCTCAATAACTTTCGTTTGATTGATTTTGGTTCTGAGGTACAATAATAATGACCGATAAAAGAGCGACAACGATCGGAACATTTGATTTCTTTTTCAACATTCGAATAAAATCGCAAGACTTTTGTGTAGCGGAATTTTTCAGTTCCAAATTCATGTGCCGATCTCGAATCATTTTCTCAATCACACCTCTAGCAAAGCACAGTTCTATGCTCAGATTCAACGTCTTACTAATCTCAATTTTTGCCACATCAAATCAAATTAGCCATCACAACTTCGTTTATTAGAAAATCACAACTTTTTCATCATAATTCTTAATTCAAAAACCTCCAATTAGAAAATTTTCCCCTTTTAAAAACTCACAATTACGGAATTCCAGTTTTCAAATTTACCAAAAGAAGTTCTTTAATTACGTACGCCAAAAATAATACGATTACCACATGATCTGTGTTACAAGGTCATAATCATAATTTACAATAAATAAATTCCTGCAAACAAATTTTTTTATTTTATTTAATTTCTTTTAAATCATAATTTTTTATTCAACAATTTAAAACTTTTTCATCTGCAATTTTATTGAATTTTTTTAATACTTTTTTATTTATTTAGAGCATTTTACTGTTGGAAATTGTAGAATATATTGTAGAGAATCAGGAAATTAATAACCTGTATTCGATCATAAGACAGATTGATTCATGAATTTTGAACTTATATTTTTCCTTCTATTTGAATCAGTCTTTTCTGTTCATTTTTCTCAAAATGATGAATAATTGTTGAGGCCACTAGAAGTTCCCCCTCTTTACGTTTTATTTTGATAAATTCACGAATTTTAACGGAATTTATTGAGCAGATTATTATTTGATATCTTAGGAGCTTTGGTGAGTTCATAAAATTTTTGAATTTAAAATCTAATCAAGTTAATAATGAATCAATTACATTTCGAAAAGTAGACCTATAGATTATGTTAAAATAAGATCTTCATAAAATAGCGTAAAAAATTAATTTATATAACAATAAGGTAGATTTTAATTTAAGGTAGATTTTTTAGGTTTAACACAAAGTCCATAAACAGATTTATTAATAAAGTAAAGTTTAATTTTATATAAAGCGTAATATTTCATATTTGAAAGGATAATAAATAAACTAAAAAATTATTTTGTAATTTTTATCAAAATGTAAAACAAATCAAATATCATTTGAATTCATAGAATTTAAAAATAAAATATAATTGTTTTGAGACAAATTGTAATTTTAATTTAAATTTTTTGAAAAGGTAATTGTATTAAAATGAAAATGTAAAATAAAATGAAAATTTAATAAAAGATGAAATAAAATCTTTGTGACAAAATTTTAATAAAATACCTTTAGAATTTTAAAGACGATTATAAAATTAAAATTCGTAATTAATAAAATAACAATATCGGAATTTATATTTATTTTTATATTTATATTTATTTTTATGTTTTGTGTAAAGAAAAGAAAGTGCTTAAGTTCCTAAAAAAATCTTTGTTTGAAAAATCGTTAATGTCACAGAAATAAAAGTTTGTGTCATAAACCTGAATTCTGCATTCGAACCCAATAATATGTAAACGGTATCTGTCCAGTGCGGATCGAACAGAATCTCAATTTTTTCTTTTATCGTATAACCCATTACATGGACTTTTGGAACACTTATTGAAACAATTTCCAGAGGAAAATATCCATCAGAATTTATAATTTCAAGTTTAAATTAGGGATGTGCCGGAATCCGTCTCAAATCCGACCGGAGTCGGTTTTCGAACTTTTTTCCAAATCCGACACCGGCAATCATTTGGCCGGTTTTGTGTCGGATGTTATAAGGGTATACAGATGTACAGATAAGCAAAAAAACAAATTTTAGAAAAAATGAAAAATTCCAGTACAATTTAGAAAAAATGAAGTCAATTTTAGAAATTTTTCAGTTTTTTTCTAAAATTTACTGGAATTTTTAATTTGCACTATATTTTCTTCAATTTTTTGAGTCATAAGGCATATCTACATGTATATTTCCTAAATTTAGTCAATGTTAATAAAGAAATAAACAATTCAGGTACATCGATTAATTTTTTAATAAACAGTATTGTATTTTAAAGAATAACAATTGAATTTCAAAATCGTATATTGCATATTGTCCAATATGACGGCTGTAAATGGCAGTGTACTGCTGTCTTTTAATACTTTTCAGAATGTTCATTCTACAAGTTCTACGTTGATTTCCTCCTCTAACACCACATCAACGGAGTCTCTTAAAGCACCAACTACGAAATCACGAGTAGAGAGCTCTATACTTTGAGACTGTGTTGATGGGATCTTCCAGTCAAAACCCACTGAGCAACAGAACATATCTGCAGGCATCGAGTCAGAATTATGTCAGTAACTGTTTGAACCCTTAGTCTCACGGACAGAAGATCCACTGAAATGTTGGAAATATAATAGAGAGAGAGATTTCCTAGTATAGCTAAAGTAGCTCGAGTGTACCTGGGATCACCTCCGACTAGTGTACCATCTGAACAATTATTTAGTGGCAGGTGAAGTAATCAGCGTTCACAGGAGTAGACCTCTTCCAGAAAATGCTTCAAGACTAATTTTTTTAAAGTACAATATTGATTTAATAAAAAAAATTAATAAAATATTTCAAATAATTATTAGTAGTTATTTATTATGTGCAATTCATTTTTCTAATAGGTACAATTTCCAGCTATTCTTAAAAATTTTCTATAATTTAGCATAAGTAGGTACTTACTTAAACTTGTCACAAATCCGACACAACCCTAGTTTAAATAGATATAACATATTCCAAAATATCTGAAAATAAATATTGACTTTTGTTTCATATAAATAGTTATATGATAATAATCAAAACGTTTATAAAACAATCAAAAATATGTTGACTGTCCGACACTCGGTGACTTCAATATTGCTTCTAAAATATACAACAGTACTGAGGGTTTCATCTTCATTCAGGAAATCTGTTATATTTATTTCATGCTTTTAAGGCTGAAATCAGAGATGTTATGAATAAATTTAAAGAGAATATTTACTACTTCTGTCTTTGACATAATTTAAGGCATTTTATCATTTGAATTTATATTTTAGAAACTCCAAATAGAATAATTAATACATCAAATTAATTCTTTGAAATCTTACATCAATAGTTTTTTGGCATGGATAACACGGACCCAGATGACAACGCAATGGACAACGATGCTTACGACAATTCAGCATATTGTTGCAAACCAGTTCACAGGGTGAACAACCTAAATTTGGATCACAACAACGGCGTCTGCATTGATGTTTACCACAAGTTTTCCAGCGAACGCATTTAGTGTTACAAGTGAATTTCTTGTGACAGGGCATCTGTACGTTATAAAAGATTGGAAGATGATTAAAATGTAATTGAACTCTACCATTGCAGCAACTGCTCCACATCGACAACTCTTACTGACCATTTGTCGACAATTACTGCAGTCACCGATATGACATCTATCAGAACACCTGTGCTGTCCACAGTCGAGCAGTTTGTCACAGGTATCCTTACAAGTTACTTGTCTATTGGTATCACCGGCATTTAATGAGAGAATATCAACCTTTCCACAAGGGCATTTATTAAGTGACGATTTATCGACTACCTTACAGCTCTGTGGAAAACATTAGTCAACACAATTTACTGATATCATTAAACATATGAATTCCAAACCAAAATTCGACATTATCCAAATTTTAACAAATATTAAATAAATAAATAATACATATCAATTAGCTAATTTTTATTGTTTATCTGTACGTCATGTTTCCTGATTTACTTACAATTATAAGTGCAATGGGGGCGGTTTTAATTTCATAATGAGAAAAAAGACATGAAATATAGAGAATAATCTATTTCAATAGGAAGTTGTACCTCCCTTAGCACGTGAAAGTTCTTTCACACGGCGACACATTCTTTTAGGCACACCAGAACAAAAGTTATGTATGGTAGAGGAGAAAAACAACATTTCCTGACGTGCTTCCCACAACGCCTCCTTGAGAACATTTCGTTTTCGAACCTCATGTTTCAAAATGTTACAGGCTGTCTCTAACGGATTCATGTCTGGACTGATTCCAGACCAAGACAACTCGGTTACTCCATTGATCTCCAAGTGTGATCGCGTTTTTCTTGAGGTGTGGCATGGGGTGTGGTCTTGTTAGAAGATCCACTCATTAGTGCCACACTATTTCTGCCTCTGTGGGAGAAGACAGGTGTCAATGACCTGACAGTATTGTTGGGAGGCTAATGACCGGTCCTCTGCTGGAGATGTATGCCAAGATCATCGTTCGAGGAGGATATACTTTCTGACTTTGCACATGGTCTTGTTGAATCCGCTCTGCAGTACTTCTTCGAACAAATTGGCTCCTGTGGCAACCTGCTTCCATCAGTGTCTCATCTTAGAAGAGATGTTCCAAGTAATAATAGCATGTCATTACTTTTCTCATTACAGCATTTACCTTGCTCCATTTATCTCCTATTCAGTGCGCATGTTGCTTTGCCTACTGAAGTCGTTGTGATCTGATAGATAGGCGAGTCGTCCTGCATTCTGCAAATGCTCTCGAATTTGACATGTTGATACACTCGTCAATTGTTTCTTTCATTTCACTGATGTCATTTTCGGATCCATCTTGCTGAGTATGATGATGCGATTTGAAAGTCACTCTCCAATGAGCTTCTTTCTACCACGCAGAACTTTCTTATGATTTGAAATGTTCCAAGTATGTTGATGTTGTTTTAGAAGACGGGACACTGCACATTGGGAGCAGCGCACATTTGTAGCAATTTCCACTTGTGTTTGGGATATATGGATAGCCAAAGTCACTATCTGCGTACGCTATATAGCAGTCAAGTCCATGATAATGGTAATTCTTGGAATTCTAATAAAAAACTTATAATAGAATTATGTCATTTTGACACCCTTTACAATTGAATTGTTTGATTAGTGTATACTGCAAGTAGATACATCAACTTAAACATTTTTACAACAGATTGACCAGAAAAATGTTATAACATATGGATTTTCAGGATTATGAAATTAAAACCGCTCACATTGTAATAATTAAATTAAAAAAAATTTTAAAAATCAGAAAATGAAACGGAAAACTATTCAGCTTAGTGCAATAAATGTGGAAAACACATTTTCTGTGTCACAAGGAAATACTAAAACACTTCATCGTCATTTAAATAGTAAACATCAAATGGATGCAAACCAGGATGAATCACAGCCACAGTCAAATGTGTTCATAACATTAACCACCATACCTCTTTGAACGAGCGTGACTCGTCGTAAAAAACTTTCCAGATCGCAACAACCCGAGTGACGCTCGTTCATACAACAAAAGCCTATAGAAAAAGAAAATGATGGTATTGAGGTGGAGAGACAAAAGAGACGTGTTTTTTCTATCAACGGTTCATGGTGCAACCATGATTGAATTAGGCAGCGGAAAACAGCGGCCAACCGTGTCTCATGACTACAATTATACGATGGGTGGTGTTGACCGTGTGGTTACAACAATAAAAAAACTTGGTGATTTTTTTACCTACCTAGTGGAAAAAACCCAAAGGTAGGGTGGTTAAATAATATTTAAATAAGACTTCACTTGAAGAAATTGTACCAAAAATGGTGGATTTAGATAGATTTTCTATTCGAAGCATCCCTTATTCAGCATTTACTCGACAGTTTACATCATTGAGAGGACACAAATTACCCCATGATGAGAAATCAGTAATGGATTTAATTCAAAAGTTTTCAGATCAGGTGAAACAAAACGGATTTAATTCTTTCAAAAGAAATTTAATTGCTCTGGATAAATGGACAAGTTTGGGAAACAGACATTTTCTCAATAGAAATCTTCCCGTTGTAGATTTAAAATGTTTAAATTTTGGTCTTATAAAAATTTTAGGTAATGCGAAAAGAATGATTTTCAGTAGACGAACATCTCAATTCATTTGAAATTTCCTTCGAACATGATATTGTTGAAAATACTGGTGGTAAAACAAGTGCTATGATCGTGTTATGATTCAGTGATAGATATCAAGATTGCTTAGAACTTGCATTACACTTGGATTTAACGAAGAGACATTTTACAAAGAAAATATAAATCAAATTGAATTAAACGAAGAAACTAGTTCTGATAATGAATTTGTTGATGGCTTAGATGAAATGGACGAAGAAACTATTGAAATCAAAATTACTGTAAAACATGACTTTAATTATTTTTTCAATGTTATGGACAAGCCCGAAAGCCCGAAGACATCTTCAAGCCTGAGCCCTAGACCAAATGAACTTAAATTAATTATAAAATGAAAGAGTATAAGAAAATAATATTTGTCGAAACGAACACATATAGATAAGTTTATCAAGAAAGCACAAATCGATGGTTTGTAAATGAGATTGTCGAGTAATTAAAATTGATGGATTTTAGATAAAGTAAGTTACAGTGATATATATATCACTGCAAAGTTGACAAGTTTTGGTTTCAACCGGATGGTGCGAGACCACATAGGACACAGGATGTATTCGATTTTATATCGTTTTGTCTGATGGAGGGCATTTCGAAAATCTCATATCTTAAACAGCAAAATTCGCTATTTTTAATAAAGTTTAAATCAACCTTTTAAAAAATGTAGTTCTCTTACTGTAAATTTTGCCCTCCATCAGACAAAACCACATCTCGTAGTCGATTCTCAAACCCTGCACAAACTGCTTCAAAAGTAGAAATCGGAATTTCTTTGAGCCACTTCGATATTCCTTCCTTCAGGTCCGAAAGGGTTCTTGGAGCATTTCTAAACACGTTATCCTTTAAGAAACCCCATATAAAAAAGTCACAGGGGTTGAGATCCGGTGAATAGGGAGGCCATTCTATTCCACCATCTCCTAATCTTTTCGCATCCAGGGCAATAATCCTTGTTCCAAAATGCTCCGATATAAAATCGAATACATCCTGTGTCCTATGTGGTCTCACACCATCCTGCTGAAACCAACTTGTCAACTTTGCATAGCCCTATCGCAGTTGGAATGAAAAAAGTTTCCAAAACTTTTTTGTATTCGATTGCATTAACTGTTTTACCGAAATTTACTGTTTTTTTACCAATAATTCCACTTGCGTTTATTGCGCACCAAACAGTAACCCTGGCTGAATGCAGAGGCTTCGCAATAGAGAGATGAGGGTTCTCTGTGCCCCAGTGTCGCCAATTTTGTTTATTCACATAACCGTCCAAATGGAAATGTGCTTCGTCTGTAAACCATATATCCTGGTTTGTAAATAAGCCGTTATCGATGTAGCCGAGAAGTTCATTTGCAAAAAAAATCAAAAAAAAAGAATAAAAACTACCACTAATAAGAATTATTAAAATGTATATATTGATAATTTTATCTCATTCGCCTCAATAAAAAAGACTATCTCAAAAAGCTCAGGGATAATGGGCCACCTTGTATATATGACTTATGGGTATGTAAAACTTATTTAGAGAGTAAGAGTAATATTGCAGAATATAAGGAAAAATGTCAATGTGATATTAATATTGATAATTTCAAGATTCTGTGTGAGCATTTTGACAGTTATTGGGAGAGTGTCATGTGAAGTATTGATTTGAGAATTTATGTCACGTTGTCCTAAAATATTCAATCAACATTCTCAATCAGCTTATTGAGAATTTTCGATTAGCGATATTTTAAGTAATAGAATACATAATCATTATATTTGCATTGATATACAACTAAATTAAATTATTAGTCAGTGACCTGAAGATAACAGTGGATCCATCGGAAATATTTTTAATGGATGAATTTGTTTTTATTACAAAATTTTCATCCGGATTTAAGCTTATCAAAAATAATTTATGAAACAGTATATTTCAATATTCATTTTATCATTATGTTCTCACACAAAATACTTTTGAAAATTTTACACATACAATATATTGATTTTAAAGAAAATCATTCACGATTTACAAGTTATATAGCGAGACACGATAAAAATAGATTACAAAATAAAATTTCCGTACTTTAGAACACTGCCAACTCTCACTACACTTGACGAGCTTCAGTTGTTCTCCGCATTGGCATTTTTTCTCCACTATAATCTGACATTCGCCACAATTACCATGACAGGTCTCACCGCAGAAATGGATCTGACAACTGAGAGGTTTACCGCAAATGTCACCACATGACCAATATCGCTGACTACACCTGATAAGTGAGTTCGATAAGGTCAGATATCACTCCAATAGACTGTTTGCGAACTTACCTGACAGCCGCCTGTGTTTGTTTGCCGCAGAAACAATTGACATTATTCACCATTTTCGGACACGGAGGACAGGCCCCGCGGTGACACAATTCCATACATACGTCACCACAATACGGCTTCAGGAATTTACCGCATTTTTCACCGCACGAATGCGGCTGCAGCCAATGATTTGTTTTGGGATTTTTAGCCTGTCATTCAATTGAAAATCTTTTTAAATAAGAAATAACTTTTGACTATTTATTTTTTTCAAAACATTTCTTTAAGTTTCGATACGTGGAATAAAATTATCGAGAAATACAACCAAAATCAAGTCCTCATAATTTTCGGAAAAAATATGTGCTTTAGAAATTAACAAAAATAAATGAATAAAATCGATATATATATATATATATATATATATATA
>MQRK01181844.1:35863-52744 GCA_001938485.1 Girardia tigrina
TTAAAAATATTTTTATTTATAAATAAATATTTAATATTTTTGTTTTCTTGATATTTTTAATTTTAAGATATTTAATAGATACATTAAAGATATTTTTTTATTTTTAAATAAATATTTTATTTTTTATAATTTTCTTTTATTATATAATTTTTATTTTTTAAAATATTTAATAAGCAAATTAACATAAAAATATTTTACCCTTTAAATTAAAAAATAATAAACTATTCAGGCGAGAAAAAAATTTAAATTAACCCCTCATAATTATTATTATTTTTACCATCATAATAATTATTAGTATTATTTATAATGGTTATTGTTCGTTAGTATGAGTATTATTACTATTATTATTATTTAATCTATTAATTGTGAATTATCAATAGTGTATACTTTTATAAAATATATATATATATATGTGTGTAGAATAAATTATTTTTATAAAATGAAAGTAAATATATGTATTTAAAATTATATAAAATAAGCTTCTCACTGAAAAAAATGCTTAAAGAACAATGCTCATTCAAAAATATAATTATAATCATCATCATTGTCAATATTGTTAATATTATTATTATTATTATTATTATTATTATTATTATTATTTTTGATAAAAACAAAATAAAATAAATGTATGTATTAAAAAAAACTTATCCTGCTCATCGGTGTCCTCGTCGGCATTCATCGGTGTCCACGTCGGCGAGCGGGTTGAGTTTAAAATATATTATATTAATATTATCATTATTATTAACTATTATATAAAAAAATAATTTTATTTTTATTATTATTATATATAAAATAAAAAATAAAAAAAAATAATCAAACTTACATGGAAAATAGTAATGAAAAAAAGGAGGCATATATATTATCTCTCTATGTAGTACGGTTATATATGCATATAAATAATATTGTATGGAGTATTGCTATTACTATTATTCTTATTCTTATTATTCCTATTCTTAGCGTAGTTATGATTATTTGTTATTATTATTATTATCATTATGGTTAATAGTAGCGTTTATTTCTAATTATTATTATTATACCTTTCATGGTGCTATTATCACTATCTTTATACTTAATTGATCCATTTGACTGTAATCTAAATATCGAGGACGATATTTTTCCATTAAGGGGAGATTTTTTAGGGTTTCAAAAAATACATAGGAACACTTTTAATATAATTTTATGTAGAAAAAATTTAAAATAATTCTTTTGGTAAAATTATTAATTTCAAAAGAAATAATATTTAGTTTAACAAAACTTGGAATTAAAAATTATAAATATTTTAGTCTTTGTTTTACTTCATCAATTTTCAAAGCTGATAAAAACTACTATATAAGCAGCAGCAAATTTAGTTTTAGTTTGCCTCAAAATATTTGCTGAAAAATTTGGCTAACAAGAACTCTCGTAAAGGAAACAAGTAACGTGAATACAAAAATTTATTTTATTTTTATTTTATTCTTTTAAAATATTATTTTTTGTTAAACCTTAAGTATCCCGTATGGGAGAAAAAGGTTTACTTTAAGAATACAATATCGTTCGTTTTTGGAGATTTACAGCTTTTACTGTAATCTGTTAACTCGCACGAAATATTGTTTTGTGTTTGTGTTCTGTCATCAAGAGTTGAATTATTATTACTATTTTTGACTTGTTAATATTTGTTATTTGAAATAAAGTTTCATAAAAGAATTTGTGTTTATTATTCATATATTTATGTTGGAAGTCCTTTCTGATTAATTGGAGTCAGATTAAAGATTAAAGATTTCAGATTAAAGATTTCAGATTAACGATTACAGATTAAGATTTAAGATTTGTGTTTCAAAAGCAAATAATTATATTAAAGATTAAATTAATTATATTAAATTTTGATTCTAAATGATTATCACTTCGACTCAGTGATAATCAATGTAATCATGTTACTGAGACGAAATTGTCTTCCAAAACTGAGCTCAAAAAAACGAAAAACTTAGTGATGCGTTTGTAAGTCATTCTTGTTGTGTTTATCTTGGTTAATACGCTCATCCAACACAAATTCATAGAAGTATTTAGTGATAATATACAATAGTGTTGATAACTCAGTGTTTTGTCAATTCACAGCAACAGAATATCAGCATATGTACAAATGTTGATGCAAAATTAAATTCATAATTGTGTACTCAATGGTGACTCAAAACACAGAACTCATAGTGATTAGATCCGGCCAGATGAGGACCGGTACGGGTTCATTAAAACTAGCTCTAGAAGAATGGTAAAAAAAATAAATAATGTAATCATATGAAAGAAATAGTGGAGAACCATCCGCCACATTTGGCTTTATGGTTCAAAGCTTTTATCGAGAACTGTTTGGACAAAAGTCTGGTGATATATTGTTTCGAGAATATTGTTGCCCTGTTGATTATCCATCGGCCGCATTTTATAAAGATTTGATGCGAATTTATCCAAACGCTAAGGTTATCTTAACAACCAGAAATACGGATAAGTGGTTGAAAAGTGTACGGCAAGCAACTTTACAAAAGAACAACAAATAAGTTTCACTCACAATTCCATCACAAGTTCCTGAAATGAGGGATAAATTAACGGTTTACGTTTATCCTATTCTAATGAATCATATAACCGATGAAAACCTGAAGAAATGCTTTAAAAATTTCGATGAAGAAGTTAATAAATATGTTTCTAAGGAAAAGCTTCTCGAATACAATATTAAAGAAGAATGGGAACTACTTGTAAATTTTAAACATCGAAACAATTCCTTCTGAACCGTTTCCATTTTTTAATACTTTTGACGATTTTCAGAAATATAAGAGAACTATACCATTAGAAAATATTGTTAAGGAAACTTCATTTTTAGCCGTCTGTGTAATTATATTGGAAATCAGAGTCTATATTCTGTAAACCTTTTATAATCCTCAGCGATTATTTCTGAAATTTTTTAGATGCTTTAACTTTGAAGTTATCCTTTAAAAACACATATTCAATATTTACAGTTTACAAGGTGTTTATAAATAGATCTTAAACCTTATCTCTAAAGTCTAGAATTTAGATATTTGGCGAGGCACTTAATACCTACACCTGATGATTTTAGATGTATAAAAATATAGGAATTTTATTATAATACTAATAATTGGAACTGTTTTTTAATTAAACTCTTTCGGTAGCTAGTGGTTCAATTCCTCCCGCTTTTCTCTTTTTTTGTATGAATTTTCTAATTCTGTTCATAAATAGATTCAGCTGTTATTACTAGAGTTGATTTAACTTCTAGTCAATTACTATTGACAAAACTAACAGCTACTATCTTTAACTTTTCTATATACTTTTTATTATTTCTGGACTTTTAAATAAATAATAATAAATAATTAAGGGCTTTAACTTAGAGTTCTTTCTTTTTTTCCATTCTAATTTTGATAAATAATTAATCTTTTCTGAACTTATCTCTATTTACAGCTTTGATAAATTATCAAACTTTCTTTATTTTATTTGAGTTATTTATATTTTTATTTAATTTTAATCAAAATATTTATAATTTATATTTAATTAAATAGGGTGAATAAATAATCTATTTAATTCATTTAATTAAAATAATACATTAAATAAAAATTTTATTTTTTATATCATATGCTCAACAATTTGATTATGATGAAAAATAATCCTGAAAACCGAAGTACATTTTAAATAAACTCTGATTTTTACTATCGGAAGACTTTTCTTTCAAACTTTGATGAAAGTAAACCAAACTTAAACTATATTTTATGATTAAATAGTAATGTTAAATTTTTTGTTCATTTGTTAAAAATATATTTTTTCAAATTTTTCTTAAAAAATCGCATCATCTTTATCTTAACTTTTTTAACGACATTAAATTAATGAACATTGTAAATATATCAGAAAAGTTTAGATTTTTTCATATTTTCGGTTTATTGAGATAATTTAATTATCTACATATCGATGACAACAGTTCCAAACTGCTCTTGAAAAAATAAATAATAAATTTGTAAATATGAAATATTATTAAAAATTAACTAACAAAATAAGTCACAAAAATCATCTCATAAAATAAAGCATTTCTCTCGATGACAATAAATTTCCTGAAAGTGATTTAACTTTAAATTTGTAAAATTAGTCAGTATTATTAAATTTTCAATTAAATGATATAAGGCATTTAATTAATTTTGTTTTAAATACTATTATTTATAAACAATGAAACGTTTCATTGAAATCGTAAGGTAATCTTTATACTTTAATTTTATTGCTTTATTTATGCTTTAATTTAATTTTTCTATTATAAGAATACTTTGAAAAGTATGAAGTAAATTTTAAACATTTATTTGGCTGGAGTTTCTTTTGACCCCCACTTAATTTTATGATTTATGCTCATTTGTTAAAAATATATTTTTTCCAATTTTTTCTTATTTACAGTTTACAAGGTGTTTATAAATAGATCTTAAACCTTATCTCTAAAGTCTAGAATTTAGATATTTGGCGAGGCACTTAATACCTACACCTGATGATTTTAGATGTATAAAAATATAGGAATTTTATTATAATACTAATAATTGGAACTGTTTTTTAATTAAACTCTTTCGGTAGCTAGTGGTTCAATTCCTCCCGCTTTTCTCTTTTTTTGTATGAATTTTCTAATTCTGTTCATAAATAGATTCAGCTGTTATTACTAGAGTTGATTTAACTTCTAGTCAATTACTATTGACAAAACTAACAGCTACTATCTTTAACTTTTCTATATACTTTTTATTATTTCTGGACTTTTAAATAAATAATAATAAATAATTAAGGGCTTTAACTTAGAGTTCTTTCTTTTTTTCCATTCTAATTTTTATATTCGAATCACATCATCTTTATCTTAACTTTTTTAAGGACATTAAATTAATGAACATTGTAAATATATCAGAAAAGAAAATCAGAGTTTGGCTTCTCCTGATTGATCTAAGATAGAAATCGAAGGATCATTAGATATTAATAATATGCCTAAATATTGTTTAATTGTACCTTATTCTGAAGGATTTAAAAACTTTAAAATGCATTGTCAAAAGCAACTAACAATGAATTAAATTTAAAAATTATATCACGATCTCATAAAATTCAAAATATATTCAGTAATAAATCGAATACACCTTTAACACTTTGTTCTGATATTGTTTGTGAATATAAATGTAATGGGTGCGATGCCACATACATTGGAGAGACTGCCCGTCATCTCTGTACGCTAATTCAAGAACATGGTCGAAAAGAGAGAGAGTAATATTGCAGAACATAGGAAAAAATGTAAATGTGATGTTAATTTTGATAATTTCAAAATTCTGTGAGCATTTTGACAGTTATTGGGAGAGAGTGTCGTGTGGAGCATTGTTAATGAGGTCACGTTGCCCTAAAATCAATGTTCAATCGGCAGTCTCAATCAGCTTATTGAGAATTTTTAATTAGCGTGATTCTATGCAATCGATTACATAATTATCATTTTTGTATTTATATACAGGTGAATTGATTATTAATTAGTGACCTGAAGATGACGGTAGATCCGTCGAAATATATTTTTTAATGGATGAGTGTTGTTTTTAAAAGAAAATTATCATCCGGATTTCGTTTTATCAATAATCTTTTTTACGATTATTAAATGAAATAAAAATTGCAATTTTCAAAAAAAATTGGCCTTACTACAATAGTCACATTTTTTTCGGCTTATCAATTAAAATAATTAAATTTAATTAATAACATTTTAAATTTTGTTGTTATTTATTTTATTCTGGGTATAGTTCCGTAGTGGCCCAAGCAAAAATAAAAATGTGGTAATATATAAAATATTATAAGCATAAGAAAAAAAATATTTTTAAAATTAAAAAAAATTATTTAAAAGATTTTTAAGTCACCTAATCTTATGGGAAAATATCTTCAGGAAATATTCGAATTATTTTAGAAAATATTTATACCCCGATTTCAGAAAAATTAAAAAAAATTTTTAATGTTAAAAAATTTATTTCATATTTTTCCAGGTATACCTCATATATTTTATATATTTAAATTTTTTTAATAAATTATCTTCAGTTATTTTTTATGCAAAAATAAGAAAAATAAAAAATAGTTTTTAAAAATGAGACAAAACAAATTATTTTTAAAATATACATAAGTCAGAAAAGGCAGTGATTATGTAAACAATATAGATATTTTCCCTTAAAATTATGTTACTTAAAACATTTAAAATAATTTTTTTTAATTTAGAAAATATTTTTCGTGGTGTGCTTATAATATTTTAAATATTATAAATTGTCATATTTTTATATTTGCTTGGGCTCATACGGAAATATACCCTTAATTTACATTTACAATTTAAATATAATTATTTTATTATTATTAAATTTATGCGCAAAAAATGCATCAGCGGATCAGATGTAGTCAATTTGATCGTTTTTATCGAATCAGTTGTTCTTAATATGGCGGTTAATCAGTTGAAATTTATAAAGTTTATTTGACTTCAAATTTTTTTTGATAAATGTCTGTAATGGAAGGAGAATTTTGATATATTTTCTCTCCCATTAACTTTATTGAATAATTAGATAAAGGAGATGAATAATATTTATTAGGAACACAGTAGACACCACATTGTTAATACATATCATTAATTGTCAAATCATTCAAAGGCTATAAGTATCTTTCTGGTCAAGTACTAATTAGTGTAGCCGAAATTGTCACATGGAATTTGTTGAACAAATGCTGATTTCCCTGTTTAGTCTGTTACTAAACATTTGTTTGGTGAACTCGCAGTGCAAGTGGTTTAGGTGCCGGTAGTTTGATGGAAATTCGCCGGCGAGAGTGAGACGGATTTCCAGTTTTTAAATTTTTGCGATAGGATGCATCCATAAATTATACCGAGCTTCAAATCGCTGCACTTTAATCAGCATTATAGAAAATGCCAAAGTCGAAATGGCAAATATCACGACACCGATCAAAAATCCGAATAACTGTAATTTGATATCTGTTGTCCGATGAGATGACGATATTTGACGGCGAATGTCGTTACCATTGTCGCGTGTTTCGTTGTATATCGCCAAAGTCTTAAAACATAAATGCCAAATATAAATTCCAGCGATAAATCATCTGATTATTTAATATAAATTATGTAATTAAATATATTCAGTAAATAAAGTTAAAAAAGTTAAAAATGATTTTTAAAAAACCAACAAAAATTAAATAATTATATAAAACCAAAAAAGATTACATTAATTAAAATTGATATATTTATTAGTAAAATGATTAATAAAAGTTATAAAAAAATAATAAAAGGATTAAAATTTATAATATTTTTACAAAATAATTTTGAAAATAAAAAGCTTATGTTAAATTAAAATTTAATTAAATTTTATAGTTAGAACTTAAATTTTTATAAATTTAATTTAAAGAAAATCTAATGTATGCATTTTGGCGAAATTATTAAATTAACGAGATAATTGTTTAAATATTTGTAATATTTTGATTAATAAATTTTGTGTTAAATATGACTTCGAATTTTCAAATGTCAAATAATGACAATAGCATAAATGCGACTAACAGTGTGAGGAATATTTTGCTCTTCATTTTTTTTATATCGAATAGTGCCTCTCATACCACGATGATTGAAAAATAGTTTATTTACTGGGAAACAGTTTAATGTAAATACTTTTATTTAATATTTTTAAAATTTTAAATAACTAAATTTGAATAATTTAGTTAATATTTAAATAATTAAGATAACCAAAAATCATTTTTATAGAAATATTTTTTCTAATTATATTTTTAACATTCGATTATTTTTTTAAAACTAAAAATTATGAAAATAAAAATTTGCAATAATTTAAAATTTTAAAAATAAACATTTTGAAATAGAAATAAAAAATTATAATATTAAAAATTATAATTATAATAGCAATTAGGGCAGGGTTTATCGATTATTTGAGTTATTTATTGATTGATTCATTAATTATAGATTTTTAAATTATTAATAATATATTTTTAGAAAGATATTAATTAAATTTAACACACGTACATATATCTTTTGTAATTACAGTTTCGGTTGCGTTTTTATCTTTTACTGAGATGAACACTATGACAAAACATGCAAAAAGTAAAACAAAAAAGAAGTACTGTGATGTATTCTTTTATTTTTTTTCTGAATACAGTCAAACTTCTGTTATTGAAAGTCAATGTTCAATGAAGAAATAAATTATACTCGATATTGGTTAGAATTCTACTGTAGCAAAAGATTTTATCAAATCCCATGGACTTGTAATGATTGAAGTTGGTTATTTTTATTTAATAATAATTATTTTTGGTAATTATATTTTTGCTATTATATGATAAGATTATTAATTAATTTTAAATTTTTTAAATGTCTTGAAAACTAAATCAAGTAGTCTCTGATCTATTTGAATTCTTGGGTATTTGAAAAAAGTTTAAATAAATCAATTATGAAAATATTAAAAAAGAAAATGCTATCAAACTAACTAAATTGGATGATCATGGCTTTGTTTTGAAATACCGTTTAGTAAAAATAGTGTTTCATCATTATTATTTTTTAATTTTCTTAATTTTGTTTAAAGATTGAAATAAATCAATATCACTATTTTTCAGTGCACGTAAGAAAATTTCTCAATGTGTTTATCGCCTCGTATACAACTTGATATTCTGGTTTTTTATTGGAGTTAACAATGCCTTCAACCACATTTCGATGACTGATATTTTCAATAGTTATCGCTATAATCTTATCCCTGTAACGGTTTCATTTATTACAAAAGGACTAATGTTACAGATTAAATCTAAAGATTAGTCTAAGTTCAAAAGATTCTATAATTCTGACTTTATTTATTCCATCAGCTTCATAGCAAAGTTCATTGTTTTAAAAATATTCATGACACTGAAATCTATGGTTAAAGTAGTTAGTAATTACTTCTTTGTCAATCATATTCCACGCCTCCGATGTCTAATAAATTGCTTCAAGAAGAGTAACACTTAATTAAAATATTTTTTGGCATTTATCTGCTAGCATTCATAAATGGCTTGTAAAATTTTATTATTCTTTGATAGTGGCTGCAATATAGATGTTGAAGTGGGAGATAGAGATTTCACGTCTACATTTTTTATACTAAAGTTAGATTAAGACTGTGGCACAGCGCTCTGGATACCAGTAAAACAATTTCTCTTTCTTCGTATCATTTGGCTATCCACTTTCTAACGCCAGGACTTAAATGTCTAACCGTTTATCCAAAATAATAAATATACATCTGTCATCTTTAGTAGTTATTGTTCTATTTGGTAAAAGTTGAAAAATAATTCTGTCATCAGCATGGTGTATTTGTTCAGTATAGAAGTTAACCAATATTTTAGGTAGTTCATTTTCTCTACACTCATCTTTTTAATTTTATAATCAATTCGGTCTTCGTTTCCCACGGTGTTCTTTACTACTAAATCGTATCTTGGTTAAATCCAACATACCATACTGGAAATTTGGATTTATTAACTTCGATAAATTTAATTTTTTCATTAAATTATTTTCCATTATTTTTAAATTGGAATCAAAAACGAAGTTCAGATTAATCCTTTATTGCTTTTTTAAGAATTTTTTTACCACAATTCGATTTAATTTCGATTTATTCAAACAAAATCAACCTTTTAAAAATTTTACAGTAAATTCTCTTCATAATTATCAAATTTATTTTTTAATAAATTTCAATTACAATTCAAATGTTCAAATCAAATGTTTTTTAAAAAACAATTTCTCTTTCAACAAATTTCACAACTCGGTTCATCGATTTGACGCGAACACATACCATTATTTATTAATATTATATCATTTTTATTTATTTTAAAATTTTGGTCGATCATAATTTCAATTTTTTTACAAACAAAATTCAAATCTTATTGAGCTCACGCAAAAAATCACACAAATTTATGCACCACATTTCCGATTAAATTTTTTTCCTAAAATCACTTTTCCACAGAATTTAATTACATGTTAATTTTGAAAGAGTCGAATTCCGTTACATAATAATACTCAAGGTCCTTTAACAATCTTAAAATTTTAAAGATTCCAAAATATTTTACCAGAATAATCATGAAATTTCCGATCATTTAATCAAATATACAAAACAACCAATAACTATAGTTCCGAAACAAATTCCGCTTTCAAGGTCCTATCAATACTATTTTTAAGCATACTATTTTTTAGCATACTATTTTTAGAATACTATTTTTTAAACAAACGCATATTTTTTAAACTTGTATTTATTTTTTCTCTTTATTTAAATTATTTTTTAAAAGCCTTAATTTTTCAATTAATTTATCAATAGTTTCGACAATACGTCGTTTTCTATAAAGTAAACGTTGTAAAAAATAATTATTCATTTGAAAAAACTTAAAATTAGTTCTCTTTTCTCTGAAACAAATTTCCACTCACAAAACTAAATTAAATTTAATTTTGTTTAAATTTATCCATGATTATTTTTAAATTTAAAACAGTAATTATGGAGAACTTTATGCTCAACTCCAAATTCAAATCCGATAAAACCGATCCAAAAATAGTAAGGAAGGTCCTTGAAAAATAAACTATCGAACCTTTTTCCCACTAATTACTATTATGAAGAAAAAGATATAAATTAATGATCAAACAATATAATCTAACTGATTAATATTAACATTATATAGACTGTTGAAGATGAAATGATAGTCACAGGTAGGGATCACACAAAGAATAGGTTCTTGACAGACAGTAAATAAAAGTCAAATTATGTAACGTATAATTCTCATAAAAAATACGTCAGCGATTGATATGGCAGTTCAATCGTTGGCAAAAATTAATAACTCAGTTCAGTTGACGTCCACTATCAATAACTCAGTTAGGTTGTCGGTGAAAATCAATAATTTGTTACTGTCTACACAAAAAGCTCGGTAAGAAATTCTTCGATAAAGGTGTTGTATATTCCGAACTCCGAAGTTCGGAAATATGATAACATATATTTGTAAAAAACATGTTTACAGTGCTTACTTGCCAGATCGACACGATGATGTTTCGTACAAAACCCCCTTTATCTCTTGTCTATGAAAGATTCGTCACCTCGCAAACTTATGAATTATTAAGAAAAGAAAATTAATAATCCAAAATTTTATTTTCAAAATTTATCAATTAACGGAATGTCGATAAATTCTTGGGCGGCATCCTGATTGGCATCCATAATTGTTTTGTCTATAGTAATTTTATACTTGATATGAATATTATATTTGAGGATTGAGAAAACACACGGAAATTCGTGGACGCAGTTAGATATTTCTGCACTAATTGTATTTTCTATTTTTTTATGCACATTCATTTATAATTTTTTGGCTACAGTTACAGCTTACCCCATTGATGCTCTCTGAGTACTCAAATATTTCTAATAATTTTTCTTTCATAACTTAATGGGGAAACGGTCCGGTCTTGTGGCCTTTTGTGCCGGACTATGTAGCATAATTTTTAAACATTTATTTTAATAATTTTCATTTGTGTCAAACTTTTAAAAACTTTTAATCAATTGTAAAAGTTTCTTTAAAAAATCAAGTTTTTTATATCAATTAACACTCATACATAATTCATTTAGTTTCAACATTTGGGCTAGGGATTAGAATTTAGGGTTATGCTCAGGTTTATGGTTTATATAAATAAATACTATTATTTGTATTTATTTTAATTGATTAATTAATGAGACGTATTCATTGGAAAGAATTATATTGCGATTTATAAAATATATGATTACATCAGTTACTCGAACTAATTACATATTAATTATTCGGGATAAATTAAATACTTAAAAAAATATAATTTATACAAGCTATAAAAATTATATATTTGCTATAATTGTTTTGTCTATAGTAATTTTATACTTGATATGAATATTTAATTTTTGCTATTCCTATGTATAAATCGACTAGCGACTCATTTCTATTGGAAGTGATTTGTGTTCGGGCGTGATTTCAGTTTAATCTCTTGTTTGCTCGACGGGTGCCTGAATGACTTGAAAATCAAGTTCATTGATTTAGAAATTGTTGATTTGCTTTTGCTTTTCTGTTTCTTTTTGGTTGATTTTTGTTTTAAATTTTGATTTTTTTGTTGCTGTCTCGGGATTCAACACTATGCCTTTGTAATACCAATGGGTCGCTCCAGTTCGTACGCACCTATCGAAACAACCAGTTTATTTTTAACACAAATAAACTCGACAAAAAACAATTTCGATTCAAAATTTATATTAAAATTAAATTGCTAATCTTAACGAAAGCAAAACAAAATCACCAAGCTTCACCACAGACAAACAAGTTAAATAGTTATTCCTACTATATTTTTGCGAAAATTTTGTAAAAAATATTCTAGACAATCGCATTGTTGTCATTTTTCGGAAAGGTTAAAGTATGTCAAAGGATTACAGGCGTAATAGGCACATGAATAAATGTCACAGAGACAACTTGGTACATTTAAACTTTGCACACTATAATAATTAAGATAACTTGGCACAATTAAATTTGTAACACAATAATTGTATAGAAGACAGCTTGGAACAATTAAACTTGGCAAACAATAACAAAAAACTTTTTTGAAATAAGACAACTTTGCACACTATAATAAATTAGACGATATGGCACACAAAAAACTTAGTACACTATAATTAAAAAGATAACTTAAAGATGTACTATAATTGTAATAATATGAAAAATTAGATGATCACAAAGATTTGAATATCTCAGAAATTTAACTTTGATATTTCATTTTTAAATCACAGTTTGTGTATTTTTGTATATCAAGTTTTCTTTTTAAATCTAGTGATTAGAAGCGTGTCTTTTTAATATAGTGTTACGATCCGACGTTTTCGAAAATCACAAAAGAGAGCAATAATCTAACTCGACTATTCCCTAGTATGTTTAGATAGGCCCCATCTAATACAATAAACCCCACAGACCGCAAGGATCCAGAGATATCATGTCAGATGGAATCATAGTCTTCATCATTGTTCTATCACCCTGACGAGCCTCGCAGAACCCTTAAAATAAAAGAGAAGTTTAATTAAAGAATCCTTAATTAATTAAATAAATTACCAAGATGATTCAACGTGAATCATGTAATTGTCTGATTTTCTGATTGTATCCACAGACGTCCAGAAGATGTAAATAACTGACATCTGACGACCTTAATCAGAGATAATTAAAAATGAGATGAATAATTCCACGAAACGCTTACCCGAATAACCTGTGTTGAAGTCATAACGCACAAGCAATACCCTCGTCCCTGAAATAAATAGTTCGCAATATGTATCCATGTATCGCGCCTAGAAACAGATAATGAAAAAACGATTCCAGTAGAATAAATAATTACCATGAATCTGAGAGCGGCGGAGAATAACTATTGTGCGCTCTACTACTAACATCCCGTCAACAACCAATACTGAATGCGAAAGGACATACAAATCCGTCTGTCAGCGTCTGTGAATTTGCAGATAAACCCGATGACAGTAACATATGGATTGTCAAAATCATTAAGGATAATGGCGATATCCTGTAGATAATTTACGGTAAACGATTAATGAAGCTGATAATCTAAAATAATATGAAATAATTACAATTAACGATGCGATTGCGATCTCGCTATACATCACCCGAACAACATCCGCGAATCTATATAGACACCGAGAGATAAACAAACCTAAATCGACAAAATAAATTGCATCTATTTCCTTGCATACAATAATTCCCCACCCTCACATCCTATTAAGAATAAACAAACGAGATATCTTGAAATCAAGATGCAAATATTTTGCAGGTCCGTCGATCGAGCTAAATCGTTTCATCCACCGTCTACCATAACGGTACCAAAAAAATCACACACCTTACCGAACATCCAATGGAAGATCATGGACATCTATGTCGACCTCGGACCCAAAGCATGGATAATTGAAGTAAAAAGCCCTTGGGACGCAGAAAAAACATGCAGAGACGCATACACAAGAGCATGCGACCACTACCTTGACGTTCAAATATACCTCATAGAACACCACCACAAAAACGAGGTTAAGATTTTCCCCTTTGTCATCGGAAGCCTAGGATGATGGCATAAAGATAACGATTCCCTACTTCGACCATTGCATCGACCATCTCCTTTTTTCCACGTGGCTCCATTTGAATTCAAATTTTCGTCATTTGGTGTACTATACACATAATTGAAAATTTTACCAAACTAAATAAATTTTAAACAAAACAATATTAATTAAAAAGGCTTTTTTTATTAATAAATCGTTTGGCCAATTGAAAATTAACTATTTAAGTAAGTTAACCTATATTAACATAACCAATTCAATGCAAAAAGGGTCGAAACCTTTTTGACTCATAATATATAAAGTGAAGTGGTTTCCCAAATAAAATATAATAAAAGTAAAATAACCAAAAATAGCAAAATAAATAATAGATAAATAAAACAAAAGCTGAAAATGTGATATTTTATAAATAAATATCGATGATTTTAATTTTCCTGATGATCTGCGAATGATTCGTTTAAATTTCTTCCAGCAAAACGTTTGTTTCGGACTTGGTAATCTCCGAAATCTGCTACCTTCAAATTTCTTAGTGTGGTGTTAAATTTAAACGAATAAGTGAATAAGAATAATTGAAGAGTCTGCACAAATATCTACTTTAAAATAATTCTGCTTTCCGCAATCCAACGATTTAAACAAATAAATTAAATCGTTCTTTATATTACAGTTAGATTGAAAATTTACGTCATTAGATTTCCATAGATGAATTTAAATTGAACTTCTTGATCGTAGCAGTCTTGTTTGCTGAATCGCTTTTCGTCAATTTTAATCTAAATTGATTGTTAAAAATATGATTACCTCTTTCAGATCTGATCTTGTTAAATTAACATTTGGAAACGTAGATTCAAACTTTTTATAATTTTCAAAAATTCTTCCTATTGATCCGACCGGCGAACCAAAGAGAGAAAGAATAACTGGATTTTTAAAGCATTTAATTTTATGATAATAGGTACATGATGAAAATAACGTCACTATACACTTCTAGTAATTATATACACAATTAGCATTAACAATTGTAACGTTACGGTTATAAAATTATTAATTGCAATATTCGAATTACAGGTCATTTGATTGAATGCATTCCTCACAACGTGAAACGACACTCCTAAAAATTAAATGTTCCAAATGCTTGTTTTTTACGATTTAATTCAGCAAATACTTATACAATACTATAATGTCTCTGTTTTCTTTGATAATCAGATTTTTTTATTAATTCCCCAAATACTTAAATCCATTTGAGTTAGATGCAAAGATTTTGCAGGTCCGTCGATTGAGCTACTTCGTTTCATCCATATACAGGGTGTGTCATAAGTTCCTACGAGTAGAACAACTTAAGGCAATAAGGTAAAAACTTTTATTGAATACCACATGATCGCAGGAATCAAATGTAATATGGCTCTACCTGTAAACCGTCATGTGCAACACAGAGGTGGAGATACCGGAAGGTACGCGTATTGATTCGTTCCAGTAGATTTCGAAGGAAGTCAAGAAATGCAACTGTAATAGCTGCTTTCAGCTCGTCGACATTGGCAGCTTTGTGAGCCAATATCTTTGGTTTGAGAATGCCCCACATGGCATTATCGCAGGAGGTCAAATTAGGACTCCTTGGAGGCCAAGGCGTTGGTCCGTATTTTTAACCAATCTGTCCTGAAAAGTCTGCTGAAGGAAGTCTCTTGTTGCGTGAGTCGTGTGAGCAGGCGCGCCATCATGCTGGAAGTGAGAGGACAGGAGAATGCCTTTATGTTGTAAAGCAGAAACGAATTTTGACTTTAGCATGTCGCTGTACGACGCAGATGTAACAGATCCATGTATGAAGAACGGCAAAATCAAATGTGAAGCTGAAATGGCAGCTCAAACCATTACAGTGGGTGCTAATTAAATGATTAATTAAATGATACATAAATATCAATTAAAGACATAACACACATTACAAATTTATTTCAGTAGAGGTATTTAATTTTAAGTAATTATTTTTTAAACATTAACTGTTTTGTAATTGTACATGGTTACTGGTTTCGTCTTCATCCTAACATGTATCTATACATTTTGTAGTTTTAAATAATCCTTCTAACAAAGTGTTCGAAAAACTTATCATACTGCATAAGTTCGCCAAGAATTGAAAGGTTGAATATATCTCATCTTTATAAAATTCACTGTATTGTGTATGTGTGATAAATTTTATCCTCACATTTTGAATCTTATTTTCCTACTTTTGTTTTAATTATTCTGATTGAAAAGGCTTGTTTGTCTTGAAAGCGACAAGGAATATTGTGGGTTAACTTTATATAAACTATATCCAAAATATTTACATTTACGGAAAATATATAAACCAAATAATTACAAAGCTTGATAAATATATTAATAAATAACTTCATTTCCGGTGATTATTATTGTTGCATGAAATAGTGATATCAGCGTTCGATATGAGGATGATATTTTTATCTTTGTCGATTTCAACCCCATTAACAAGGGTTCCATTTTGACTGCGGTTGATAATAAACAATATATATATATATATATATATATATATATATATGTATATTAGGGTGTATCGTTGTCAAAAATGTGTGTTTTGGTAGTGATAAAAAGTTGATACAAGTCTAATATTGTTCATATAGGACAGAAAAGTTTGCTTAAAATGCGTTTATACCCCCGTCAATTTAATTTTTGCTGGCATATACGTTGATTTAATCGAATTGATTACTTGAGATAAACTTGCGAATTTTAATGATGATTTGGCATTACACTTGATATATATATATATATATATATATATATATATATATATATATATATATAT
>MQRK01181876.1:447-13515 GCA_001938485.1 Girardia tigrina
GGGGGGGGGGTGGGACCGAATGCCCATTTTCCCCCTACTGTGATATAAGTCAAAGTCGAAGAAAATATAAGTCTTTTTAACCTAAATTCGTTCATAGCGCAATTTGAGGCTGTCGTCAATTCTCTCGTCCCAAGAGTTGAAGAACGGTTCATTTCCGTTTTTGTCTGCGCTTCAAATATTTTTCGGAATCTGTTGTATTTCTCCTTTATCTCATCTTTTTCTTTGGATAATTTGCCTGCTTCCTCTTTATAGCCTAACTCCTTCCCCAGGGTCCCGAGGTCTTCAAATCTTTTGGCAACCTTTTCGAATTTGGATTCATAATCGTCATATCTCTTTCTGGCTTCTTCATTTGTTCGAAGTGCCTCCAAGGCTTGATTTCGTTTCTTGGTTAAATGCCTTTTCTACTTCACTTTCTGATTGTTTCCCTCTTTCCATTGCGTTTCTGGCTTTTCGTTTCTTATGTCATCATTTTCACTACTTCCTCGCAAACGCAAGACCAAAATGGAGCGTCGAGTCATTCTGGATGTTATAATCACTCAAACTTTTTCCGTTCTCGAGTTGTTTCCCAGCGAAAATCAATCTCTGCTGATCAGGAGGAACACCTTCTTTATCCAAAACTTTTTCATTGATATTTTTGATTGTTTCACCTGACTCAACTTCTAAGATGATTGCCTTACTGGTTAGCACTCTAATAAAAGTTTGAATATGTTGCAGGTGTCTCGAGCCCCGACGCGATGCTGGGCCCATTTTTGTGACCAACTTCACAATAAGGACAGTATGTCAAGTGACTTGCCAAAACAGTTAATCATTTTCTATTGATTATAAAAATTACCTTAACAACTTTAGATGATATTATTTTGTCGAGGATGACTTTCTCAACAAATGGATCTTTTTTTTTCATTCTAACAGATTTTTTAATAAAACTTGGTTCTCGGAGACATACAAACTAGTAGATTTGTTGGACATAGCATTCGTCTCGACTGGAGGGGATCCTCTAAAGTCGAACGTCGAGGGAATGTTAAAAAGATATCAATACCCATAAATGTAAGGTTTGGATGTTAATAATAGCCATAACTAACTCTTTCTCCCATTGATTTGCTGCTTTTCTCTCTCTGCGGAGGTGGAGTTGCAACAATTTTCAAATAATACCGTTATACCTTTCGTTCTGGCCATTTCCAACTTGGGTTATAAAGTGTAGTGTTGAATTTCGTTATGTTCCTTTTACAAAAGAATAAATAAATTACTTACTTTCAAAGTAAGATGGACGATCACTTTGGATTTACTAGATGGGGGGGCAAGCTGAAAGATTATAGATTTTAACTGTTTCAGTCGTTTCAGAAGTTGCGTCTTGAACTCATAGGTCAAAAGGAAATAGAAAAAGCTCATTAACAACCGTGAATATATAATAATTACGAGTGCCCAACTTTTTTGGACCAAATAAATCCACCGAGATTCTCTGCCAGGGCTTCTGAGACAGCTGAGCTCTTCATAGACCCAATTTAATATTATTGATTTATTTCGAGGACTCCCATCGAAGAAATACACAACTCTTTGTTGATGAGTTACAATTCAAAATGGGTGTCCAATAAGAAAGTATATGAACTTGTCCACGACCACAACAATAACCCATGTTTTTTGCAAACCGAATCTGGGTTCCGTAACGCTTAACGTTTTCGAATAAAAGGCGATTGGTTGTCCGTTTTGTGTCCATATTGTGACTACAAAAATTACTGGTGCATCAATATCCAATACGAAACGACTGCAAATTCGTAGAAAAGCCAATTTGGACTCGACCATCAATTTTTTATCAGAGAGACGCCCTGATTGCATTTCTCTTTTATGGGAAATTTCCTTCAAGCTCTATTGTGTTATAATGGAAATGCAATTTCCAAATTTTTTCTCACTGAATTTGAGAAATAGTCCTGCAACCCATGAAGCCATGGCGTACAATTTATTTACAATTCAATTTCAAAATAATTTACACTTTAAATTAAAAAAATAATTTTTAGTTATTTTATGAAAAATATTTAATAATATTTTCATTTTATTATTTTAATAATATTAATGATATTAAATAATATTATTATTTATGAAATGTTAATTTGATTTTAAAGTTGATTATACAAATTTTAATCCGACGTTTTAAAATATTAAAAATTCAAACTTTGTATAGTTATTTAGGAAAAGTATATTGAGGAATATAGTATAGTTTATTGTATAATATATTGAAGTATTCCACTCTTTGTATAGTTTGATAGGACTGGGTAGTCTAAGAGTAGTGTCAATTTACTTTTATTTTGTGATATCCTACCACCATCAAATTCATGTCCAAGGAAAGTCAACTGAAACATGGAAAATGAACATTTGAACAAATTCAGCGGAAGATTTACTTCCGTAGCCTTTTTGATGATGGCTTTTTGTAACAAACAACAACATCCTCGAAGTAGGAGACTACTCCAGAAAGGTTCTCTGTTATGAATTTCATTGTCCGCAAAACATTGTTAGTCTATCCCTTTCAAACACTGTATACTCTTGGTCATCTGGTGGACTTTAATGCTTCTTCTATTTCAGCTGTTTCGATAGTATCTTTTGAAATAAATTTCTCGCTACACTTTTGCATAATAGTAAATGCTCTGCATACGACATACCATGTATAATCGTCCTGTTAGCCTTTACAAAATATGTCTTTCGGTGCCTCATCTGTAAAATTATCTGGAAATTTGCAGAATTTAGAGATTTGAGGAAGAAAACTTACAAAATCACCAATCGGTTCAGGTTCAGCTTGCTAAGCAGAATACAGACGGATTCTTTGTGATAATTAATCTGAAGCAGATTTCTCACAGAAAAATTTAACGCACGGCTGTACAAAGTAACTTTTGCTTTTCTTCGTTGTTAGTCAAATTGGCCAATTAATTTCATCGTAAGACGTCGAAACATTTGTACCCAGGTTCAATAGTAATACACCAAATTTGTTTTCCTTGTCAACTATCGCCACAATAAAAAGTCTTTCAAACTGCTTGACAAATACATCAAAGCCTTTTCCCGTCAAATCTGTGAGAGTAGACGGACCAAATTTGGCCATTTCCAACGAATAATTAAAGAATAAAGTAATTTTAATTGAATGTACATTTAATTAAACGAATGATTGAAACAAAATATGCATTTATTATTCTTCAATCTACAATAATAATAGAGTATAATTGTACTCACAAAACATAAAAATCGATGGCGTCCATTCGTATAAACATTCATTGAAACATTAAAACAACAATAAATAACAATAAAAAATGGGAATGTTATTCTTTTTGGAGCTTTAAGCATACATGGACAAAGATTTCCAAGACGTTTTTAAAGGTCACACGGAGTATTCTTTGCTCACCAATAAAAACGCAATACAAAAAGTTTTATTTCGTCTGTGACCAAAATTGTATCGATGCGAATGTTATTAATTTTGATTTTATAATAAATATTATATACTCTTTTTAAAGTAAAATGAAGTTTAATTTATATTTTTTGTGAAGTAAAAATCAAAACTAAATTTTAATTTTTTTGAAATGTAATTTGCTGTGATCATTGTAATATTTTATCAGAGACTCAAGCCACGCTTAAATGTAAAACGATCAATATTCTTCTTCTCGGAGAGACTGGAGTCGGAAAGTCGACTTGGATAAACGGATTTGTTAATTATTTGACGTACGACTCACTGGAGGAAGCAGAAAATGGAAGACCCGTTAGTGTGATACCGGCAACATTTACCTTGACAGATGCTGATTTCAATGAGTTTGAGATTAAATATGCCATAGATAATGAGTCAAATGAATCAATTGAAAATGTGGGAGAATCAGTGACACAAATGCCTAAGAGTTATGTATTCAATATGCAGAGTGTGAAGATCAGAATTATCGATACCCCGGGTATGGGGGATACAAGAGGTATTGAAAAGGACAAGGAAAATATGCAAAATATTCTGACTCATTTGTCTCATTACGTAGAGATAAATGGTATTATCGTTTTGCTAAAACCGAGCAATTCAAGATTAAATGTAATGTTTGAATTCTGTATCAAAGAACTTCTCACACATTTGCATAAAGATGCCTGTAAGAATATTGTGATTTGCTTCACCAACGCTCGAGGTACGAACTACAAACCAGGTGATACGATGCCGGTGTTGAAGGAATTATTGAAAAGGAATCAAACTATTGATATAAAACTGAATAAAGACACCGTCTATTGCATAGATAATGAATCAGTTCGCTTCTTGATGGCGATGAGAACCATTAAATTTGAAGAAAGTGAAAGAGAAGATTTCGTAGTCAGTTGGAAGAAGGCAGTGGAAATATCGAAGAGATTAATCTCTTATATTTCTTCTTTGGAGCCACACGCAATACAAAAGACTCTTTCTATTAACGAAATTAGACGTGTTATCATTGAGCAAAGCAGACCGATGGTACATATTGCAAAAGCAATTCAAACAAATATTGATGAAATCCAAGAAAAGCAAGCAATAGAGTTTGATGCTAATAAAAACAAAGACGAATTGTATAAGCAACTTCAGATTCCAGCTGCCCGTCTAAAAATCATTAACCTGGATCATCCGCGAACCGTATGCACGGAATCAAAATGTGTTGAAGAGGTGCGAACTCCAGATGGACGATATCATACGCATTATAAAACAATTTGTCACGATCGATGTCTAGAGATTTCAACAGTTAAAAATGTTATTGGAAGTGCGGCAATGAACCAATGTATGGTAATGAAGAGAGCATGGAGTATTTTTTGGTTTCACTGCAAAGTCTGCCAATGTTACAGTAACTCTCATATGCATATAACGTACGATGTGACGCAAAACGTTGAGATGGTAGAGGATCAAAGTATTAAAAAATTAATAGATGAAAAAGACGGATTTATAGAAGCGCTTAAAGAACATAAGAAACAGCTTGAAGATAAACTGAATCAACTGAATCATGAAAAACAGCGACTGACGGAGATTAATGCGCATTTTGCATGTTTCCTGAAACAAAATTCGATCATTCCTTACAACGATGCGCTGCTGGATTACTTAAACTATTTAATTAAAAATGAGAAAGTGAAAAGTGAAGACGGAGGTAGTTCAAAAACCCTAGAGGGACTGATAAGTTTAAAGGAGGTGTATGAAGATGAGATTAAAGCAATTGAAGCTCGTATTCAGACAAGTACAGGGCTGAATCAAAAACACGATGTAAAAAGTACTGTTCAATTGATAAAGGAATTAAAAGAGATGCCGAATATCGGAGGGATGCTGAAGGAAATTATGACGGGTGTTAAAGAAGCAAACGATGCGTCAACCGAATTGAATGAAAATGTTTATGAGTTGTCTAAGACAAGCGCTGTGTCCCAAATAAGAAATGTGATAAAGGGAGGGTACAAACAACTAGTAAAGTTAGTTACAGGATAATTAATTAACAATAAAAAGAAAAAGAATATCTTGACATTTTTAATGTATCTTTAGGTGCTTAGTATTGCTTAAGTGGTTTTAGCTTGTCTTAGGAGTCTCTTTACGACTCGTGGGTACGACACTGTTACTATGTAGTGTAAAACATTATTATATACTCTTACTGAAGGTGAATGTTTTCATTATTTATTAAATGTTTTCTTTATTGCATGATTTTTATTTGTACGTTATAATGATTTTTTTATATTTCAAAAATAGCCGTCTTTATGTGATTCAAATTTCGTTATTTTGAAATATGTTTTCAAATCAATTTTCGTTGTATTTTACATTTAATATAATTGAAATTATGGGAAAAATTTTCAATTGTGTGTTTGCACTTCGTCTGTAGTAACAGGAGCGACATTTCGTCGTATCGCTCGGTTGACCAAATCTCAGACATGGACCGTAGTTTCCTTGTTTATCAAAATGTGTCTGTAGATCAAATTCTTTTTATCGTCTCTTTTTGACATAGATCGTCAAGAATATTTTTAGGTGACCTGAAGAAATTCTGACATAATACGAATATAATACAATTTCTAATCATGTTACGCAACAGCGCAGATAATTTATTATAGAAATGTTATGTCGACTAAACGTTAGTTTATTTCAACAACATTAACTTAATACTAAACCTCAAAAAATCTTTGTCGCCAAAAATAAATGGACTTGTAAAATGACGTTATTTTTATTATTATGAAGAATCTAAAAAATAAAGTTTTACCCTTCTTTAATATGTTGACACGAAGAGCAAAAATGACTATTTGGAAACTAGGATATATAGAAATAAAACTGATAAGACCCTATATACAGACCATCACCATTTTTCAAACCCATATATTAAAGAATTATGATAAAAGGTTTCATCTACGTTCGTATTAATAATGAAAGTATTATTAGTATGAAGAATTAGTTACCCTTCAATGCACTGATCGAAGCCATTTCTTAATAAAAACACAAATAAAAAAACTTGTACCCAATTATTTAAAACTCACAAAACATGTAGAATTTCTTTACAGATTCGATTAAAATAAAAAAACCGGAATACAAACTCATTATAGAAAACACAAGAAATACAATTCACAGAAGAATACATCAAATTCACACAATGATATGACCTTTAGCAAAAGTATTACCTTACATTGTATTAAGGACATTTAAACAAGTCCCATTTGAATTTTTATTGCAATCACATTTAGAGTCATTATGACTTTCAGAAAGTCTTTCATCGTTTGTCATCCTTCTAATTGGTTTTCTTATTTCTGTTTTTAATCATGATTATTCGAACAATTTTTTCTAAATTATTTTTTAAAATATTTAACCTCTAAAAATATTAATTAAAAAATAATAATTTTTACCATTTCTCAATAAATCTCAAAATAATAAAAATGTCATCAAATTATTAAAAATACATTTAATTTAAATTTTACTGAAAAATTATTCAACTTAATTTTAATTCTGAAATTAAAAATATGAACTTATCAAACGATTATTTTAATTATGTTCGAATAGTCAATCACTTTAAATTTAAATAAAAAACACCAATTCCCATCTTGGTTGGAGAATCACCATTCTAAATTCAACTTACTTAAATCAACATACAGCATCCATACATTTACACATTTAAACAATTTAAAATATTCATCACACACGGATTGAATGACAAGATGGCAACAACAAAAAAATTAATGGATAGATTACACTAGAGTAAGGTGTATTTCATATATAATTGGCACATTTTCATTATTATTTATTATCAACAATTCTCTTTCACCATACGTTTCCTTTTTTTATAAACTTTAACACTTTGTGACTTGTTTCTGGTTCCTTATAGAAGTTTGGCTCACACATGAATTCTGACTTATTTTTATTAATTTTATAATCTATATTATTTATATTCAATTTACTATTTATTTTATTCATATTGTTAAAATTATTACTACTGTATATATAATTTATATGATCTGATCAGTGTTTATGAAAACTTACTCTAGTGCCAAGATCGGTTACTCGTCGTCTAGTCACGTATTTTTTTTCTAGTGACTCGTACTCTTCTTTCTCCATTATGTCTGTCTCTTTCAAACCCTCTTCAATATTCCTCCGAATTCCGGTTTCCTGTATTTCTCGTTTTTGCATCTGAGAACATCTGAGAATATCTATTTGGATTCTCGTTTGATAATCTGTTCTCCCTTGATATCGTTTGTTCAAATTTTTGTAATATTCCTTAGCTCTTTTTCCTGAATTTTTACACCTTCTATGTCTTACCTTTTTACATTCCCGTAAAAAATGACCAGTAGGGGGAAAATGGGCATTCTCCCCACATGACCACCCATGGGGGGTAGACCGTTGCCATGGAACGGTTCTGATTACCATACCAACGGTCGCAATCACCATAGCAACGGTTGCAGCATTTCCAATGACAAATGTAGAAGAAATGCTAAATACAGTAAATGGAGTGAAATACTTCAGCACAATCGACTTGGGGAGCGAAAATCATCAAGCTGAATTATAGAACGATTCAAAAATAAAACTGCATTTTCGACAAAGAACGGCCACTATTGTTTTAAAAGAATGTCATTTGGAATTGCAGCTGCCCCAGCGACATTTCAAGAACAAATGACAAGAGTGTTAGGAGAATTAAACTGAAAAGAAGCAGTTGTATACCTGGACGATATTCTAATCTTCGCAAAAAACAAAGAAGAACATTTCAGACGAGTCGAACACATATTTCAAAAGATTAAAGAATCGGGCCTTCGGATAAACCCTGAAAAGTGTCAATTCATGGTAGAAAAGACAAAATTTTTAGGAGCAAATGTCAGGAGCAAAGATGGTATAGAGACGGATAAAACGAAAATTGAACCAATCAACAAATTTCAAAATCCTTCATGCATTAAACATTTAAGAAGTTACTTGGGGCTAACGAACTATTATAGAAAAATTTTGAAGGATTATACAAAAAATTCAAAAATACTGGAAGGGCTATGTGGAAAAAATAAAGATAAAAAATTGACATAGACAAAGGAATGTGACAAAGCATTTCAGACATTAAAAGATAAAATGACAAAAACACCGACCAAACATTGATCCGGAATATTACAAATTGATGGGTTCGTTTTTCTTATCATCGGTACAATGATTTATAATCGCTTTGAAAATCTGAATTTCATTCTCATTTGTGATATTTCGATACTACCACAATTAACGTCAGAAAATCAATTAATGAGGATAGCAATCATCTGGATGAAAAGAAGCCTTTGATCAATTAACCTTTACAGTTGTGATTTTATTCTCTGACTTGTTTTATAATATAATTTGATTAAATATAAAAAAGAGAAAAAGAACAAGATGTCAAGAATGGCACAAAATTAAATAATAAAAACAAGAAAGAATAAAAAAATGTTACTAAAAATGCATAAAAAATATTCAATCAAAAGAGAAAAAAACCACGTTGTAGTGGTAATTATAATTTTGAAAAAAATTTCTTTTCGAGTTTTCGGCCGTTTTGATTGGCTAGTTATTTTAAGTAACTTGTTTTTTTTTATTTGATTGTTTAAATCGATCAATTTGGGAAATTTGGCGCAATCGTGTTTTTAATTGAAATTGTAAAATTGCGGCCATTGTTTGGAAATAAGGTTTATTGGAGTTGTTAAATAAAAAAATTAAATTGTTGTGTTTCAAATTTCCAAAAAAACAAATTCAATCGCGAAGTTACTACCGCCTGTCAAAATTTCAAGCCGCAATCGATCCGATTGATCGAAATTCCCAAGAAAATCGTCGTTGGATCAATCGTGAAGATCCTCAAAGGACGACATGTCAATAAAATCGCTTGAATCGAATACATTTCCGAAGACGAATCGATGTTAAGAGTGACGATCAAGCGAAAGACGACTCGAAACTGATCGCGCTTTGATTGGATTGCGTGAGATTATCAAACGAGAAAGATAGTACGAAGGAAATAATCGAAATGGTCAGAGAAGATCGATCGAAGATTGAAATTAAATGAAATTGAATCGTTCGGGATTCGTGTGTGACGATAGTCGATCGATTGTATTGAAATGGGGAATTTCGCAGTCAATCTGTCGTGATTGAGGAGGTTTATGATAAGGAAGAGTGCACGGTTACCGCTGATGGTCGATTTTTGTATGAGTTGACGGGTGTGATGTTGAGGTGTGTTGGACCGAGACGGGGTCAATTAGTGCGAGTAATGAGCGGTGTGAAGTCAGAGAAAGTTGTGATGGTGAATGAAGTCCATGGAACGGCGACTGTTGTTGTGAGATAAGATGATTATGCATCTGATGATGACGAAGATAGACTTCAGAACAAAAAGAATGAAATTGAGATTGATGAGCGGCAAGCAAATTCCGGTAAGATTGATTTTTCCGTTCCATCTCGTCCCGGTAACACTAATTTTCCAACCTTGAGGCGCCGCCACCGCGCTGCGCTCTCTCTAACATCAACATTTCTGGTAGCAGAGCATGGTTGCAGCATCCTGGGTTGGGTTCGTTCGTTCTGTGGTCATGTTTCGAATCCCAGATGTTCTTCCCACTGATGGAAAGTGCCAATTGTGTGTTTGAAATTTATGAGTGGTATCGAATGTTATGTGTGTGCATGAATAATAATTACATTATAAATTATATAATCTTTTCTAAAAAGATTCATCATGAGGAGCATGAGGGAGATACGAAAAAATCAGGGGGGTTTCGGATTGCAAATTTCGTACAGAATGTTATGCAAATTCCATACGACAGAGATGGCAAAGATATCAGTGAAACATGTGAATAGATCGAAATGATAAACATTACAAAAGTAATTGGAGCAGAAATTGGTAGTTGAATAAATTTTGCAAGTCTTAATTTCTTTTTGATTTAAAATGGATGATAATTCCCAAATATTTCAATTCATTGTATTGGTTAGAGCATTTTCGATTAATCGTTTTGATTAATATAATACAAATAATATGAATTATTAAACAATAATAAAAATTATAAAAATAAATAAAAACAGTTCAAAGGGAAATAACGATAACCAACTAAGAGAATTTATTTTTGATTTTGCTCATTTAATAAATATGATAGCAAAAAGCACAAATTATCAATTGTACTGTCTTTTAAGGAAGTACGTAGTTGAGATACAAATAATCCAGTTGCACTAAAACTTCTCTCTGCCTCAACTGAAGTAGGAGGAATGCTTAATAAGGAATTTAAAATTTTGTTGAATAAATTAGTACGCACTTTCAAGCACTCAAATAGTGTCATTTCCCTTTTAATTATGCTTAAATTACTAAGACGATCCAGGTGATTTGGATTTTTGTTTTGTTTTTTTCGTAAAAAATTCATACAGCTCCTCTTCTATTGACTTCGATCTTTTTTCAGCAGGCTAATTTCCATGTTCTACTTTTATGCACAAGTTTTCTTCCGATATTGCTAATCTGATTATTATAGCTCTGATTGTATGAGCAAGATCATCTTTAGAAGGAAGTTGAAAAATTGGATCAACCATTGATGATATATACAGCAAATAGTCTTCGGGATCTTCTAAATATAACAGCAACCCTTTCAGATTCGAATTCCTTCTTTCTTCAATTCTTCGTAATACTGAATTATAAAATAATTGAAACACCATAATACTTTTCGTTTCAGTTTAATCATCGAAAATTCAAATATTTTTTCCGTACTCATTAATTATAAAACATTGATAGAAAATTTTGAAGTAAAATTGTCGAAACGATTTATAATTATTTCTATTTTATTTTCAAAAACTAATTATTTATTGTAAAGTTTGTTGAACTAGTAGTTCAATCGTGTAAATTATATTAGTAAAATTTTTATGTGTTGTGGAATTTCAATTGTTGAATGGAAACGAAATTGTGATGATTTAAGTAAAACACTTGTTGAAAATTTAAATTAGTTATATTTTGTGAAACTAATACTTTTTCTGAATTACAGAATAATTAAGCAATTTGTTTAAAACATTAAAAGTCGGTGGCAGAATATTATATGAAATAAAAATTTAAAATGGACTGAATCTTTTTCTTTACGTCGTTTTATTTTAACTGATTCTCGAAATGTGCGTTTTAAAACTCGTTATCAGTATCGTCAATTTTTTATTGATGATGATTGGAATTGTGCTTGCGGTTATCGGTGTTCTATTGCTCTGGCGAATGAATTTTTTTATGAAGAACATTTACGATATTGAAGCTTCAGGTGGAATATTTTCATTGATGAAGCAGAACGCAAATTCAATTGTAGCCATCGCATTTGGGGTTGGAATCGCGTTGATTGCTCTGGCTATACTGGGCATCGTAGCGGTGCGTTGCTGTTCATTGAAGAAAATTCTGATTGTCTTAACTGAGAGACCATTTTCTCGGTTCTATCTTGGCTTTGGAGTCGCGTGCCGGTTTCGCCGATGTTGTGGACCGCGAGTTCTCCGTCTTGAGGAGAACACAACAATGGGGTTGCAATGGGTTCACCATTGGCTCCGACGTTAGCCTCTATATTTCTTTCTTCCATTGAAGAAAAAATAGAATTGTTTTGGGGGAAAAAACCACTACTTTATAAGAGATATGTGGATGATATATTTCTAGTATTTGAATCTCGAGAACATGTTTTCCTTTTCTAGATTACATGAATTCGATTTATCCAAATATAATCTTTACAGTAGAACAGGAAATAAACGGAAAATTACCATTCCTTGATTTGTTAATTGAAAGGAAAAATGATCATTATGAAACTGAAATATATCGAAAGAAAACTGATACTGGTTTGTACACCTCCATAAACAGTTTTTGTGAGTTTAAATATAAAAGGAATATGATTAAAGGTTTGTTATACCGCTCTTGGTCTGTTTCTTCCACGTTTTCAAAATATATTAAAAGTATTGATACATTGGCAAGTTATTGAATAATAACGGTTACTCTAAGTCAGGGGTCGGCAACCTTTTGAGTCGGAGGAGCCAAAAATTCAATTTGAAAAATTTCAAAGTTTTTAAAGAGCCACAAAATTATTTCTTGCCAACATTAAGTAGTACTTGCATAAATAAAGTGTTTGGGTAAAAAAAATAATCTAATTGTTCATAAGAAAAAATATATATATTTATTCATATAATATAAATAGTGTTTTTCACAACAAATTAAACAATATACATTTATATGGCATTATTAGATTATCAGTAAAAAAATTGAAACACTTAAATATTTACTTACAACACTAACTTGTACTTCAATAACAAATAATTGAACAAACAAATTCAATGGGAGCGATGGCTTTCCATTGTCATACAAGTAGAAAATTTTAATTTTACTAAACAATGTAATTTGTACATAAAATTTTAAAAAAACCAATAACATAAATTTGAGCAAATAAATTTTAAAAAAATGGACGAAATAAATGAACTAATTTAATGGGAGCGTTGGTTTTGCATGGTTTTAGAAAGTTTGGAAAAATTTGGCTCATAACTTGTTGTTTTAAGTTTCAAACACGATTATAAATTTTCATTGGTTAGTTGGCTTCTTAATTTACTTTTAATTATATTCATGCAAGAGAACGCTTGCTCGCACGAATATGTCGATCCAAAGATAGTCAGCACTCCAAATGCCAACTTCT
>MQRK01181878.1:350-15090 GCA_001938485.1 Girardia tigrina
AAGTGCATGAGCACTTTTTTGATATTCTGCTTCTTTGTACCTTTAAAATCAATGTGCAATTTGTGCAAATTTGCACATTTTGCTAATTATAGAGAAAAGTAATCAATATATGAAATTTCAAAATTGCATATTCAAATAGAGAATCAAAATGTGCATCAAACACATGATATCAATTTTTGACACTAGTACTTTTAAAAAATTTAATGTATTGATTTTTACACTTTGCACATGTGCAGCTTGAAAAGCACTGTGCTAGCACATTAGAAATGTGCGGCAAAATGTGCACTATCGATTAGCACTTTCAAAATATTCCTTAGCACATTTGGACACTGCAGTTATCGATTAGCACTTTTTTCTACGGTCCTTAGTTACGGGGTGACGGTTGCTATGGATATGGGAACCGGTACCATGGTTACAACTGTCTTGGATCACTGTATCCGTTGCTAATGAAAAACGTCCCTTGGTTACCGTTACCCTGGGAACCATGACCTTGGTTACCGTCACCAAGTGAACCGAAACGGTTGCTAAGGTGATCCTGACCGTTGCTATGGTGATCGCGACCGTTGCTAGGGAACCGTCGACCAATCAGAAGTGTTTTTAGGTAATCGCGACCGTTGCTGCTTAGGCTAGGGAACCAGGAACCAATCAGAAGCGTTTCTAAGGTGATCGCGACCGTTGCTAGGGAACCAATGAGCCAATCAAAAGCGTTGCTAGGGTGATCGCGACCGTTGCCAAGGTAACCCCGCGTGGTAACTGGTTACGTAACCATGGCAACCACGGTAACTTGTGACGACCCCCCCCCGGGGGGAGGTGGGGCAGAACATACATTTTTCCCCTACTCTGGTCCTCTGTTGTACGGGTTAATACACCAATTTTATTCGAATCTGATCTAACGAGAGTTATCGTCACGGTCAGTTTCTCTTCTTCCACCACCTGCTTGATTAAGCTGATTCTGTATTGATTCAATTGTTCAAAGAGTGCTTGAGATCTTATCCTCTCTGACTCATATAGTGCTGTTGTGAGCCACTGGTGAACTGTTGCCGAATCTGTAAATATTGCGAATTCAGACAGTCCCTATTTCCATGTTTCTTTGAGAAACCAATTTTCTGCCTCGGGCTCAGTCAAGGCCACCGCGAGTTTTCGCACTCTACCAGACACGCAGACTTATGCAAGGCCTCGTGCATTTTGGCCGAAGCATATTCATCACACTGTTACGCATTGGTGACACCTGTCCTTCATTAAAGTTTTACCGACCAATAAGACCCAATCCCACTAAAGTCGAAGGCCAAGAAAACCCACCCTCGCACTTGACAATCACTCATTTCGAGTTCCATCCGAAAACTAATCAGACAGATGACTGTATGTAGTTTCTCATATGTTCACTCCATATCATTTTATCACAAAAAACCACCGATTCACCATTAATATTGAGCACCGATCTCTACCATCGTTTTCCCTGCCAAACCCATGTTTCAAACTAAGAACAGGTAATTTTGCACTTCGCCTCACAGACGCTTCGCTCGCAAAACAGTGGGACATGCTATTCTTTTTTACTATGTAAGGTAGCGCTGCCAGCAATTTGCTCAGAAGTGACTCTGAGAGCCACAAATAAAACATAATCCAGCTCGGTGTCCAGCGGTAGCACCCTCTGTTTACGCTGATGCTGTTTTACAGTCCCTATGAAAATGATCCCTCTGTCCGCATTTGTAACAATGCTTGAGAGACCTTTGCTGTTGCCAACACCGTTAGCGTAAGTTCTGTCTTGAACCGGTTTATTTATAGCAAAGCTCGAGCCAATGGAATGAACTCCTGAAGCGAAGAATTTTCTGTCACTGCTTCCGATGGAATGTGTTTAGGCACTTCAACCGTGAGGCCCACCGAAAACGCCTAATGGATGAAAATCTCTTATGGTTATTCCCCCTGTTAGGTGATATTTAGCCACTGCTGCAGCGCCGACACGGATTCTTCGACTGCCTCTTCCGGTCGGAGATTCCATTTTCGAAATTCATCATATGCATCTCTGGGATATGGACCATATTCCTCCAGCAATATCGCTTTACCATCTCAAAGTTCTCCTGATAGCTAAATAACTTAACATAACGTAGAGTGTCTTTAAACGTTAAAAAATATTAATTTGAAATTGTATTGTTCCTGAATTAAAGAGAGTGCTTTTATTTTAAGAGTTCTTATTTAAAGACTGAATTATCAATAAATCCTTCTAAAGATGAGCAAAACAAAATTCATAATATCTATTAATAAATATGCCCAGCACCAAAGATCTACTACCACCGCTAAGTCTTTGGGGCAGCCTGAGACTGTCACAACAAGTAACTTTTACATTAAAACTTCATTTTCGCTTCAGCGTGATAATTAATATAACGTTAAATAATTATTACAAATTAAAATGGTTAAACAGATTTCTTTTCAGGAAACAAGTTTAAATTGAAAACATTCTTTTTCTCACCCGGTTTCTATCAGTTCAAAACTTGCCTATGTAGAGGGAAAATATTTCATTAAATCTGAAAAACAAAGTGCTGATATTATTACATATTAAATTCTTCGTTAGTTTTCAAATGCCAAATTAGTACACAAAACTAAAACAGGTAGATCGAATTTCTTAAACTTTTAAAATAAAATTGGTACAACATCAGTCTGATTAATCTTTTAATTAATGAAAAATTAAAAGATATCTGATATTTAATTAAAAATTCTTTTCTAAATTTTTTAAAAAAAGACAAAATAATAAAAGAAGCTATGAAGATTGAAACTAGAAACTTATTTTATAGCGATAAATCGTAAAAATCGTCAACTTTAGTGAATGAATGAGACATTAATTTTAGTTCTGGCATCATAATCGTATATCCACTGTTTAAAAGTGTTTTTATTAGGGTGAACCAAAAGTCTTTTCGTATTTTTTATTAAAAATTTAAACATAATTTTACAACAAATAAAAAAAATTTAAGTTTCAAAGTAAAGGCCATTTGAATCAATAGCTTGAACTCATCTATGGGCAAGTTGTGCGATCCCGCTGCAATACCAATCCTTGTTCTTAGAAGCGAAGAAGAATGTTGTAGAAGAACTTGCTTTCGATTGATCAAAGCTGGGTATCTCTCGCCAAGTGCCGCAAACATTCGATCAGGTTGGGTGCAGTAAAGGTCAGCGTCGATGGTACGACCATTTGGAACAAGCTCGAAGTTAATCACGCCTTCGAAATTCCACCAAATACACAAAAGTGTCGTCCTTGAGAAACGATCTCGTATCGCTACAGATTTCACCATTTGTCCGGGGTCCAACCATTGATTTTGCTGGACTGGATTACTGAAGTAAGCCCACTTTTTATCGCAAGTTACAATTCGACGGATGAAACGGTCATCGCGCGGATTTTCAAGAAATTTTTGACAAGTTTCGAAACGCTTTTCGTCTTGAATTTGTGTCAATTCATGAGGCACTTTTCGACATCGTCTATTGACCTTGCCAAGAGCGTGAAGGTATCGTACAATGGATGTTTGAGGAAAATCGAGTTCGGCTGACAATCTGCGAGTACTTATTGATGGATTTGTCTCAATGGCTTCACGAATTGCTCCGGAATCTACGGTGATAGGTCGGTCTGAACGTGCATTGTCTCCGAGGTCAATGTCGCCTTCGTTGAACTTTTTGAACCAAATTTGTGCAGTACGTTTTGAGACCACATTATCGCCTTCAACTTTGCATATCGTCTTTGTTACTGCAGTTGAGTTTAAGCCCTGTTTCCAGTAATGAAGTAAAAGAACACGAATTTCAAAATTTTCCATGATTTTTCTAAAAGACCATAAAAATTATATTAACGACTAATTAGAAGTTTTAATATATATTGTGATAGAGCAGTTCAAGAGCTTTAAAAAAATATGACACATGTATATAAAATACCTTTATTTGGTAATAAGAAACAATTGAACAAAAAAACGTAGAAAATACGAAAAGACTTTTGGTTCATCCTAATATAAAAGAAAACTTATGAATTTCAACAAATAAGCATCTTTTGAGCCCAAGTTTTTCTTTTTTTCAATAGAATGATTTTTAAAGATTTTAGAGAACTTAGAATTTGAAGAAATAATTTTGACGATGAAAACATAATAATTTTTACAGATGACACAGTACTTCTAGGCTAGAAAAAATCAAAGATAATGAACTGCATTTACTAGTGGAGGAAAATCCATCAATAGATATAAATTTAACTTGCCAAAACGTTGAATATTATACAAATATCATACTAATTTTAATAGGCTTAGTCATGAGTAAGATGTAAAAAAAAGAAGGACAATGAAACAAAAGACATTTAAAAGCAACAAAAATCATATCAGAAATGCTTTTATATGGTCGAAGTTTTGAATAAAATGAGTTAAGATTTCTGGTGGACATCCTGTTTTTTATATGAAACTATTTCATAAAAAAATACAGATAAATTCTATCTATCTTAATTGCTTATATATTATGTTTATTTTTGTTAATTGATCGCTTTCTATATGTTGTTCAATCAATAACCTCTAAGACTCGATGAAGTAAAAGTCATAATGTTATAACAACTCCTTGGTTAGTAACCAGTTTATTCCACCTGTACGAGAGATCAACAAAGGCAGTAACAAAAAACTTTTGATTCTGTGATGATAAAAAATTGGACACAAGTTCCTTGAGATCATCTCCACATGAAAAGTGAAGCCCTCTTAGATGTTTTTTAGACTGTTGAATAAGTAGAAGTTACTGGAGCTTATCACAATCGATATTTCATTAGAGAACTTTATTGGCAAATTATTCTTCATAAAGTTATGTCTCAAAAAGAAATATCATTTCAGAATTAGCTAGCACAGAAAGGATAAACATAAATAGTTAGAAAAAATAGAATAAAAAATAACATTAATAAAATTTTAAATTGTAACAAAAAAATCAAATTTTCAAAACCTTCGATTTCTCATGTCCATGGAGAGCTTTAACAGCTTCCAATCGTTGTCTCAGTCGCTTCTCTGCTGCCTCAGCCTGTTCCATTATTTGTCGAGCGGATTTATCATCATATATTCCATTAGAAAGAGCAACAATATCTGATCCAGATGTCACTTTGTGATTAAGATTCACATTTGAAGATTTATTTGATTTATATTCAGCAGAGATCTTGGCAATTAAATTATGTCGATCCTCAGGATCAGGACTGGACAGAAATGAACCCTGACTGAGAGATATTTTCATTCTTCGACTCATTCCACCTGTAAAACAGTTGAATTATCCTTTCAATTATTAAAAGATTTTTAAACTATTTAAGATTTTTATAAGTGAGCAGTTGAAAATATTAGGCTTATAAAGTATAAGTAAAATATATTCACAAATATATTCACAACTAATAATAAATATTTGTAAAAAAAAGTTAAAAAAATTTAACTTGAAATTAAACATATACTTTACTACCGATTTTATCTATTCTTGAATAGATTTATTTAACATAATATTTGATCCCTTATGGAATTATATTCAGGAATTATAGCTCACTCAGCGAAAATGACATGACCTCAAATAAAACAAGAAAGGTACGACAATGGTAAGCCTCAGCCGACAAAAACGTTCCAATTAAAAGCATCGCCAACGATTTTAAATTGACAACAAAAACGGTATACAATATAATAGCAAAAATTTCTGAAGGTTTAACTAACGAAGAAATTTAGGCAAAAAAAGAAAGAAAGAAAGGTGGAGAAACGAAAATTGAAAACGAAAATTTCACAGTTATTGTTGAAAGATTCAACTTACACTCAAAAGGAAATAAAAAATGAACTTGAAAACACTAATATTATGAAATCACAAATCCAGAACTTTAAAGTGCATCAATAACACAAGGGTGAGACTAACGAGTTCCTGAAGAAAGAAACTCAGATAAAAACATTAATAGCCGTCAAACATACACATTAATGATAGATTATGTCCAGTAAGAAAATATTGTTCTTCTAGATGAAACCGGAATCAATTTACATCAAAGTCGAAATTATGGATATTCACCAAGAAACGGCAAAGCTTATAAAATTGTAAAAGCAAAAAGAGGTACAAACATCGCATGATTAAAAAATTTGAGTGTAATAGGATTTAAAATAAAGTATGTGATATGTGCGATGACACGGATCAAAATACAAGAGTACAATCATAGAAAAGAAACAATAATGTTGTTTAGGATGGGAAAACTTGTCTGTGTGACGTACCATCAGTAAAAATCACAATCATTTTACCAAGCTAATATTATTCATTTTGAAATATTTATTAATTATAAATTATTAAGATAACTTATCTTAAATATTTTTTCTTTAGTTATTATTCCTTCTAATTTTTATAGCATAAAAAATCTTCTAATACATCTTCAAAAATATACCCAAGAAAAACAGTTAATTGAACAATTTTATTGATGTCATTAGTTGTAGTTTTTCTTCATTACTACTTTTCATTTTCCAATCAGTTTAATAAAGTTGTTTCTATATTATGATATAGCGGAAATTCGACGAGAAACAGTATCTCTTGATATTGGTATAGTCTTTAAATCATATGTGTAACCAAACCTCATTGATATTTTGATACCATTTTTATTGATGTGAGAAGAATGACAGTCTTTCCAAACATATAATTTTTTGTCATTTTCGAAATTAAATGTGAAACTTGAATAGATTCCCCTTAAGTCATTTCTAAAATAGCTGTATATTTGTAAAATGTTTTTGACTATTAGTACTTTCAGCTAGATTTTTAAAAGATGTTCGGAATTCAAATTATTTTTATTGATATGTATTATTATTATTTATACATCTTCTCCTCCCGAGACATTTCGTATTCTTACTTTAAATGACAATCTCTGATAGTTTTATTTGGTTACTTGCGCCTTCTATATATTGATGTCATAAAAAATGATATAATTAATTAATTTAAATAAAAAGAAAAACAATTAAATATTACAAACTAGTAAATCAAAAAAATTTTCATATCCATTCTTTATGCGGGCAGAACTCCACTTAGCCTACTATTTTTTTGTTATCTTTTGTAGAAGGTAAAATAAGTAAGTGTGCAAAGTTTGGAGAAAATTGATTGAGTTAAAGGCTTTCAAAAACAGGTTTCTAAATTCCATGGATATATATATTGAAAGTAAGCTAATAAAAAGAATGGAATGATTTTTAATTAAAGTATATTGTAATAATATAAAATTTATAAAAATAGAAAACTATTAGGGTGAACCAAAAGTCTTTTCGTATTTTTTATTAAAAATTTAAACATAATTTTACAACAAATAAAAAATATTTAAGTTTCAAAGTAAAGGTCATTTGAATCTATAGCTTGAACCCATCTATGGGCAAGTTGTGCGATCCCGCTGCGGTACCAGTCCTTGTTCTTAGAAGCGAAGAACTGGTGACACCCGTTTTCGACCTCGGCCAGATTATTGAAGCTGCGACCACGAAGAAAGTGTGCCATAGAGCGGAAAAGGTGATAGTTGGATGGCGAAAGATCCGGACTATACGCTGGGTGTGGAAGAAGTTCAAAGGTGTAGAGATTTTTGATTTTTCCTTTGTTTGTTTGGTGGTGTGCGGTTTTGCATTGTCCTGTTGTAGAAGAACTTGCTTTCAATTGATCAAAGCGGGGTATTTCTCGCCAAGTGCCGCATACATTCGATCAAGTTGGGCGCAGTAAAGGTCAGCGTCGATGGTACGACTATTTGGAACCAGCTCGAAGTGAATCACGCCTTCGAAATTCCACCAAACACACAAAAGTGCCTTCCTTGAGAAACGATCTCTTTCGCTACCGGTTTCGCGATTGTCCTGGGTCCAACCATTGATTTTGTTGGTCTGGATTACTGAAGTAAACCCACTTTTCATCGCAAGTTACAATTCGACGGATGAAACGGTCATCGCGCGGATTTTCAAGCAATTTTTGACAATTTCGAAACGCTTTTCGGCTTGAATTTGTGTCAATTCATGATGCACTTCTCGACATCGTCTATTGACCTTGTCAAGAGCGTGAAGATGTCGTACAATGGATGTTTGAGGAATATCGAGTTCGGCTGACAATCTGCGAGTAATTATTGACGGATTTGTCTCAACGGCTTCACGAATTGCTCCGGAATCTACGGTGATTGGTCGGTCTGAACGTGCATTGTCTCCGAGGTCAATGTCGCCTTCGTTGAATCTTTTGAACCAATTTTGTGCAGTACGATCTGAGACCACATTATCGCCTTCAACTTCGTATATCGTCTTTGTTGCTGCAGTTGCGTTTAAGCCCTGTTTCCAGTAATGGCGCAAAAGAACACGAATTTCAAAATTTTACATGGTTTTTCTAAAAGACCATAAAAATTATATTAACAAATAATTAGAAGTTTTAATATATATTGTGATAGAGCAGTTCAAGAGCTTTAAAAACATATAACATATGAATATAAAATATCTTTATTTGGTAATAAGAAACAATTGAACAAAAAGACGTAGAAAATACGAAAAGACTTTTGGTTCCCCCTAATATTTGAAATATTATTTATTAAATCTCACTATTAAACATATCAACAAAAAATAAAATACTCTATTCTCACCAAGCTCTGTCGAGTGCGCGTCTCTATGTGCCTGTTCAGCAGTGACCGGCCATGTAATAGGCTCCATATCATCACTGTCGTCTTGTGTTAGACCAATATCCGCTCCATAATCCCATTTCAAAAGGCTTTCACTCAATGCTGGACTGTCGCACGCTATATGTTCTCCACTGAGACGCTTTCGTCCATCCAGTTCGTTCAGACTGCTCCCATTCGAAAATGGCCTCTTGTCAATATCGAGCAATGACCATGACTTCCTCATCACATCTTTTGGGTTACAGTTTGTGTCATTTGATTCGTTTGATAACGGTTTGCCGGATTTATTCCAACTGAGTCTCGTAGCACGCAGTCGCTCTTCAATGTCCGCTAAATCTCGATTAAGTGTTTCGAAATCGAAATTTTTGCTATTGTATTTTGAAACATTTAGATTATCCTTATCTAAATAGTTGATCGAAAATAAATTATAATATGTCAAATTATGGAGCAGAAAAGATATATTTAAGGATTTAGGTTTAAGAATATTTTGCAATAAATTATAAGTAAATGACGCATATAGAATAATTTTAATATTCTTCATAAGGTAAGTCCCTTACAGTTATTGATCATCACAACCACCAAAAAAATCATACTTGAAACAACTATTCTATTTTTTCGGGATTTGCAAAAAAAACTGCCTTCAAAGACTTTGTCAATACTAGAAAAAAATGGAAGTTGCTAAAACTGCATTGCTAAAATACTATTTTTAAAGGTTCTATAAGTTCAAAAATTTGAACTTCAGATTGTTAATGCTCTAAGAATACGCATGTTTTAACTCGGTAAGATTCCTCATCTGCCAACTACACTTATTTTTGTCCCTTCTCGTTACAGATTACGAAGAATGATGCTTATACGTCAATTTATGCCATGAAAAGAGTTGGATGTAAAAATTAGAAAAAACTTAACTTGAATAAAGATTATGTTGTACATTTGGTTGCATTTACTTTGAGTTGTTTACAAAACAATTAATGCTCATGTGTATTGTGACAAGATTAGGTAAGTTTCCGCTGCGTTAACACAAACATTCCTAATAGACAACAGAATGTGATTTGATACCTACGTTTTCAATTTGACAAAAGTAATCATCCAAGTGATCACCTTTCAGAATCTCCTAAATTGACGTTGTCTGAATTCCAATTTTTTTCTCGTATTGACAAAGTCTTTGAAGGCAGTTTTTTTTGAAAATCCCGAAAAAGTAGAATAGTTGTTTCAAATATGGGTTTTTTTTTGGGGGGGGGGTTGTGATGATCCATAACTGTAAGGGGACTTACCTTATTTTCGAACAATAAAAGAAAAAAATTATCAAACAACCGACACTGGCAAAACTCTTTCAACGTCCACCACATAGTATAAGGAAGACTCGCTTGCTTCCTACAATAATTCATTAATTATTGCTGCGAGGAAAACTGGTTGCAGTGCATTTTTCTAAATATTTATTCTTCAAAACAAGTTTTGCAAGTTTTTACATCTTGAGTTGACATTGAAAATTTTAAATTCAAGTCATTTACATAGCGATACATTATTGTGCAACATCACATAATTTTTAGGCTTTTCTTTTTATAATTTTAAAATATTAAAATTGACAAAAAAATTGAAATATTTTCATGTGATTAGATGAATTCCATTGAAAATTTAAGCATGGCTTGAAATACTTAATTAACAATGCATCTGGGAATATCCTCTCATTATAATTATCAAAATTTTTACACAAAATTTTAAATTCTTTATTATAATCGACTTTATTTCAGTCTTTGTAACACAATATATGTTTAAGAATCGATCTATTTCTACTCAATTGAGTGTGTTCAGCAATTCTAATTCGTAGATAATGGTTCGTCTTATCACTTTCCAAGACTTCGCACTTGTGACATTTAAATTGATATACTAGGTTTGCAAGACACACTCAAAGGAGTTTTAGATTTATTTGAAAAGAAATTTGATACTTTATAAGTAGTAAAGATTACTCTCATTTTAAAATTTACATAAGTTCTTTTCATTATTGATTTTTTGAAATCAATTGCTCCCCAGAGAATGGTATTTAAAGCTAATATATGCTATATTGTCATTATTTTGTATATTATTCTAAGATTTACCAGTTTTATTTTGTGAGTTTAGAATATAATTATTTTATAAACGTAAATATAGCTTGAGTGTCGCGTTCATCTCATTTTCGTTATCAGAAATTTCCCAGTTCATATTGTGAGGAATATTTTAAATTATACGAATGTGTGAATGTATTGATGATTTATATTGATTTGAGTATGTTGAAATTAGAATGGTGATTTTCCCACCAGATGGAAATTGGTATTTTTTTTATATTTACAATGATTGACTATTCGAACATAATTAAAATAATAATTTGATAAGTTTATATTTTTAAATTAACAATTAAAATTAAGTTTAATATTTTTTAAAAAAACAAAAAGAAAATCATTTAATTAGATTTAAATAAAATTCATTTTTAACAATTTTAAAGTTTTTATTATTTTGGGTTTTTTATAAAGAAATGGATAAAATTATTATTTTTAATTAATATTTTTAGAAATTAAATATTTTTAAAAGATTTAGAAAAATTGTTCGAATAATCTTGATTAAAAATAGAAATAAGAAACCAATTAGAGCGATGTCAAACGGTGAAAGATCTTGCGAGAGTTGTAATGACTCCAAATGTGGTAATAAAAATTCAGATGAAAATTGTCCCAATGTTCTCAACACATATTTAGGATTAAAATTTATTAATAAAAATAATACTCATGTTTAAAAAAAAATTCTCGTTAATTTAATCACTTTGCCAAAATCCATTTATTAAATTTTCTTTCGATTTAATTTGTAAAACTTGAATTATATTTCAAAAATTTATTTTAAATTATAATAATAAAATTTATACTTAAAATTTTATTTTAGAATTATTAAATTTTAATTTACAAGAAGCTAATTGTTTTTTTTCAAAAAAATATTAGAATTTTTAAACTTTTTATTATTTATTTTACGTCTTAGTTAAAAACTTTTATTGATAATTTTTATATTAAAATTAATCAATTTTTTAATGCATTTTTTTTGGTTTTGTATGTTTTTTAAAATATGATTTTTTAACTTTTTAAAGTTGCATAAACTTCTTTCTATTCATTAATTTTTTTTAATTTTAAATTAAATAAAATCTATAATGTATTTCGCTAAGTGAAAATTTTAAGATAACTAAATATATATCGAAAAATAGAATATTGAGATTATATTCCATATGCGCTTCTACAATAATAATGACAAAAATAATAATAAAAATAATATTAAAAGTATTATTATTATTAATATCGAACCATTTATTTCAGTTTCTTTTTCCTTATCCACATTATCAATGGATGTACGCTCTTCATTGATTAATTGATGTAATTCCTAATGCAAAAAAAATCAATGAAAATAACTGAAAAAAATATTTTTTTTCAATTATCAACTTTTTCTGAATTTTCTTTCAACTTTTTACCGAAACCATTCGATAGAAGATGTTCAATAGAACCTTTTTCAATAGATTTTTCTTTTTCCATAAAAAATTCGGGACTTTTTAGTTTATTTGGTAAAATTAAATTCTCGTCTAAATCAATTGAATATTTACCTGGAATTTCTTTCGGAAAATAATTCACCTAACAATGTATTACTCATTTTAATTGCATTCAATGTTTTTTTTAAAAAAATCAGGTAATTATTACGCGAAAATTTGAAAAAAAACTAATATGATTACACTTCAGTATTCAAATTCACAAATATTTAAATTGGTTACAAATATCGTTTCTAATGAATTTATTATTACTTGATTAAAAGAAAATACAATTAATGAAAATTATTTCATTACTCATGAATAAAATAATAAATTTTATTTGGTTTCATTAATTGAAATAATAATCAAAATTTGTAATTACAAATTATTAATAAAAATTTTGTTTATTATTTTATCAACATTGAAGTTTACTTTTCAATATCTTCTATAAATTTACCGTTAATTATCATTTAATTAAAAAATCGATTATTTTATTTTATTTGATTTATTTATAAAAAAAGAGAAAAGGTAATTTCTTTTACATTTTTTTAATAATAAAGAAAAATGTTTTGTTAAATATTAAAAATTATCAATTGTGATTAAGTTGTTAATTAAATTTTATTTAAAAACTGTTTTTTGAAAAAGTAATTATTGTTATTTGTTAATAATTTTCAGTTATTGTAATGTTTTTTAATATTTTAAATAATATTCTTAACGGTTTTGATGGCGCTTTGTAAATTTTTCAAAAAAGCCCTTTAATTCCAAATTTCATTTCAATGTATTGATTTCTCCTGCATAGACATCCTCAGTGTGAAAATCATTAATAAAGAAGGATTTGTAAACTACAGTAATCACCATATAACACGGTAGATTTGTTCAGCGTTGTAGGTTTGAGGAGTTAGTTAACATTTTCAATTTTGCTAAATAATTTATATTTAGTTTAATTTAAAATTTAACAAAAATAAAATTAATATGTTAAGCAAAACACCTAGTTTAAAATCTTAAGAGTTTAAATTAAATAAAGTCAATATATTCTAATAAGAAAATGATTAGTAAAAGTTTTTAAAAATAAGAATTTTCAAATAAATAATAAAAGACAATTAATTTCGACGGTATATAACCGTCATCGTTAGGTCTCAAGAAAAAAATGAATTTTAAATCTGCTTATATAGGCAAGCAGCGATTACATCATCAATGGATTATTATGTCATCTAAACACACTCAATATGGTTTTCGAGAGACCTGTTTGCACATTATTCTTAGTTTCTAAAGATCTGATATAAAGTGCTTCACAGGCCACCCTCTCCCAATAGTTTTTAAAACGATAACACTGAATTTTAAAATCATTTATGTTTATGTTTTCATTTGACTTACAACCCTATCTGTGATTAAGAAGTATGGGGAGTTGCTCTTAAAAAGTATTTTTACAAAAATAAATTAGCAAAAGCGTGGTTTACGTTGTTTCGAATATTCAATTGTTACGAACAGATAGAATAGTATATAATTTTAAAAAGTATAAGGACATTCGAATCGGTCTTCATGATCATCATCAAAGATTCAAAAACTATTTTTCTAGGACTTGGTTGAAAGATTTACTATTAATCAGTTGGTTTTATTCTAATTGTAAAAGAAACAATTTTAGTGAAACCTTTAACAAGAAATTGAAATCCAATTTTGCTGCCCATCATACAAACCCATCGTTCTTTACTGAAAGATTGAATACAACAATTAAAGACTTTGACTTGGAAAATTTAATAATTATTAATAATTTAATCACAACTCTGCAAAGTAATCTAGAACATCTAATCACACTACCTTCAAATCTGAAAGATCAATTGATTTCCAATGAAATAAAGGAATCCTCATACGATTTCTCCAATTTGATGAATTACTTCTTGAAATTCATCATTTATTACCAAAATTTTCAGACAATGATTTACCGTACTTAGTTAGAAATTTAGATGGTCCTGAAAATAACAATTCATCAGAGTCCAGTGACAGTGATTATTTTGGAACATTTAATGAAAACTATAATTTGATTTTATTTCTTAGAAATATATCCAAGACATCTTTCTAGCTATGGTCGCCATATTGGGTTCTTGATCAAAAGACATTATCATGAACACAAAAATTTATTTCTATAACAATTTGAATTTTTTAAACAAATATTTTTGAGGAACTTTTGCACTTTCTTTTTACACAACCATTAGAAATAAAAATAGATATAAATAAAAATATGGTTAGTATATTTTTTACAAATTAAAATTCTATATTTTTTTTAATAAAAAATTATAGTGAATTAAAATTTTGTCACAAAGATTTTGTTGCGTCTTTTATTAATTTTTCAATTTTATGGTACATTTAAATTAACCTGTTTCTCAATTACATTTTCCAAAATAAAATTAAAATCGCATTTTTCATTTAAATCGATTTAATGGTTTTACAATTATTTTTTTTAATTCCAATTACCATTTCCAAAAGAAAATTATCATTACATTTTTAATTTACTTTGATTTAAAAGTTACAAAAATAGTTTAGTTTACTTTTATTTCGCAAATAAATATCAAACTTTAAATTACTTTTTATTTTATTTCAATTAAATATTTTCA
>MQRK01181890.1:9210-20492 GCA_001938485.1 Girardia tigrina
TTTTTATAAACGAAACCTTGATCGTTTCGTTTAACTTCGTTATACCTCCTTCCGTTGATTGTTTTAAAATAAAATTTATAAAAGCATATCATTTTTATTTATTCCATTGTAAAGGCAACTTAAAGTTATCAGGCTTTAATTTGCCTTCACAGTTTCCATTAGTAACGTTAAATGTGTCAAATATAATTGGCAGAATATTGGTCATAAAAAGTATCTTGCATTTAATTTGTTTTTGATTGAACGGAATTTTTAGTGCATATCATATTTTCAATATACAATAAATAGTTTTAAATTATGTTTATTAATTTCTATTTTTATTTGAATTAGGTTAAAAGTCGCTTAGTCGTAATTTAAATCATAGTAAACTGTCTTCATCAAATCCAGTAGCAAGAAATTTTAAAATGACCCCCTAAAAATGAAATTTTTCCCCGGTGGGGCGTACGCCCAACGTTGGGAAACACTGGTTTAGATACAATTTGGCGACTATTATGAACCTGACATCATCTTCGAATATTAATAAGGAACATAATAATCACATTGTGGATTATTCAATCATGATTCCAATAACTATGTATCTATACAATCGCCCCTCAATCAAGGGCTGAGAATCTATATGAATGACTTCATGTGGCGATAAGATTTATAATATTTCACTATGACATATTTTGTTCAGTTGGCAAGTGTTTGCTCACAGATTAACCCCAGTCGAATATTTATTATCACTAGAGATTGATTTGGTGAGAATATGATTAAATAAGTCTTGTTTGTTTCAAAATACTCAAGAGTATCTCAAAATTTTTTGAGATACAATTTATTTATTATACAGTCTACTCCGCTAGTTCAAATACCCTAAAAACACAGAAAAACGTTAAAATTAACCGATATTCTGTTTACCCGAAAATCGAGTAATCCGAATAACTGTTCGAATTAAAAAGAAAACTGTCAAATCCCAACAAACGACACTGTTTAATTCAAAAATAAATTCATTATAGTAAGAATAGAATTGAATTTTTTACTTAACATATTCAATAATTAAAGTCTGTCGTTGATTCTAGAGAACTTTGTCAGAAAATATGTCTTGAACAAAAGTGATAATCCTTTCACATCTTTGACGAGAAGATTTTTTAAGAGAGAGCGCTGCAACGGGAATATTAGTTTTTCAATGACTTTGATGCATTCCATGGGTTTTAGTAATTTGATGTCATATACTGGGACATCGACATGATCATCCTTCGTTTCGGAGTCGCCATCGTCATTTTTATCACCTATCACTGCACTGAATATGTGTAAATTTAAAATATAAAGTAATGATATTAGAAGTTTTATTAGTCACTTTGGCCTAAATTACGATTTCATCAACATTTAAATTGCCAGAAACTTGTATCTAAACTATTCAGACATATCACAATAAAGTCATGTTTCAGATTAGACGAATAAAAGTATCTATTGTGTCCGTTGTAATAAAGTCGTTCGGTTTTCTATTTAGCCAAAATTATACTATAAAATGTAGGGAAAATTTTCCGTGTTCGGTTTAGCGGGTTATTCGGATCAGCCAGAGCAGATTATTTGAAATTATTATTTTTAAAAAGGTCGTTAGAAATTATATTTTGAAGTGATATAATAAATGAGAAAAAATTTAGTGGTAGTGAACTTCACCAAATGAAATTCTATATCCGGTTTAGGATCGATAAAAATATTAATTAATATAGAAGTTATTATTTTAATATTAATTTTTCCCGGTTTAGGATCAATAAAAATTTACAAAAAAATACTGTTGGAATTGTATATTTGTTAGAAATTTTGTTTAAATACTGCTTGTGAATGTGATTAATTTAATGTAAACAAATAATTGTAATTTAAGATCAAATAAAAATTTCAAGTGAATGACTTATATTTTTACTCGAGTGAAGTGAGCACCATATGCAACAATTTTAATAATTGTAGCGTTCTTTTTTCAACTAGAAAACGCTCCGATTTTTTAATTGACTGTGTTTTGGAAGTCAGATAATTTGAACTAACTCTAGATGATGAACAACGTATGTTGCAAGAAAGGTGTGACTCAATTTTCTCTTGTAAATTTCTTTTAATGGAATTTATTACTTTTCTCGATATAGCTATATGCGATATCAATACTTCTGTAGGCAATTGAAATTTTAATAATTATTATAATGTGTAATATTATAGTAATGACACTATTTCTTCAGTCTCGCTGACAACGGTTGCTTAAAGTGAAACCTATCAGCGAGGACTGAAAAACGAAAAACAGTGCAGACACTAATATAGATAAAAAAATAAGTAATATTTTAAAATAAATAAATAAAATAAGTATGGCAAAAGAAAACACAGTATCCCTCAAAGAGTTGTTGTCCAATCGTCTAATACAGTGATTCTCAACCACTGTGCTGTGGCACTTTTGTGTACCACAAAAAAAACTTATAAGAAAATAATGCAAAAAATCGTAATTTCGATGTGATTTTAATAATTTTGTTTAGATTTCTTTAGACAGTTTTAATTTCATCTCTACAATATTCGAAATGTAAAATTTGTTTTACTGCATGCAGATACGGTTGCAGTTTGATGAACAAATAATTTTTTGGATTGTTGTTTGTTTTATTGTCAATTTTTAACATCAAAATTTAATAAATCATATATTAAAGTAACATTTGCATCGCTTTTTTTTAATATTTCGACAATATTTTTATTATAACAGAACCTGCTTAAAATGGATAAATGGTTAAAAAGAAAACTTAACGATGATAATATTGATAATGATTATGTTAGCGACCGAGTTGATGTACTACGCCCGGTACAAGCAAAAATACTTCTCGCTCAAAAAATACGTTATTCATCGGAAATACAATGATGATTTTTTTAAATTTGGATTTACCTCTATATTAAAAAATGAAAAAGACGTTCCCGAGTGCGTTATATGTGGATGTAAATTATCAAAAAGTCCTATGGTTCCAAGCAAACTCCAAAGTCACTTTGTGACTAATCATCATTCCCTTCAAACGAAATATAAAAGCTACTTTCTAAAGTCATTATATTCAAAATTCAAGCAAGTAAAAGGTTTCAAGTAAATGACATCGATGAAGTTAACATTGGCAAAGATAAGGAAAAATATTTCATTAATTCAGTAAAAATACTTTCGATGGTCATCGAGAAGAAAATGTCAAAACTAACTGCGAGCTTTCTGCATCCAGAGCGTTATTGCAGAATAATACATATTTGACCCAAGACAATGGAATACTGAAACTAAGAACATGGTTGATATGTTAGTGGTAAAAAGTCCTATGAAGATATCAAAGAAATATCAATTTTCAATGAATGCAGAGAAGCATTTTTCACCAAATGGATATTCACGAAAACTACCCAATGACGAATGTGTCGATAGAAGATGGTTAATATATTCCAAAACGAAAGACGCTGTCTTTTGTTTCTGTTGCAAATTGTATAGGTGTCCACACAATCAAGAAAATAAGCTAACAAGTGAAGGGCATCGTAATTGGAGGCATTTTTTGGCAAATTTGAAAGCCCAAGAAATTTATAAAGAACATTTCAATAACGATGAATTTTGGTTAGAAGTGGAGCTGCGGCTTATCACAAGAAACACGTTGGATTAGAAAATCCTAGATGGAATCAAAAAAGAGAAACAACATTGGTGTGCTGTTTTTCAGAACATCCTGACAGGTGTGGAATACCTTGCATAAATCAACATAGCTTTTCGAGAAAAATCAGAGAAAATTGGATAACCTAAGAATTGCCCTTTTCTAGGATGAATAGAAACATTTGCAATATGCATTAGATCAGCATTTGGAACTACTTACTTCTGAGAATCATTTTTTTCAAAATTAAACCTGATAAAAACAAAGTATAACAACATGTTGCTGGATGAAAACTTGACCAATCAACTAAAATGTGCTTCGACTAAATTATCCGTTGATATTAAAAAAAATCACAAGTGATATACAAAAACAAGTGTCACATTAATTGTACGATAATAAAATATTTTGAATAATTTCTTGTTTTATTTTTTTATGTATTATTTTTAAACCTTAAATAAGTAATTTGATTTTTGGCCAACCAAACGATTTGGGTTGGGTATCCATGGTCTAGCAGATATTGTCATTACTTAGTGCCACACTGCAGGAATATGCCAGCTGCCTGCTGCTTCAAGTTTCTAAAGTATGTTAATGGAAAACATAGCAACGGCTTCAAAATTGTGTATTTTACTGTAATTCCTGTTGGATATCTGTTCAATGAGCATTAACCTAACCACCCATTTTCTAAATAAATTTGTTCGTTCACTCAATAATCTTTTAAGTTTACATTTTGGTTAAATGAAAATGACGATAGGACACTATTATGAAAACTGGGAGATGTTACAGTAAAAGAAAAACACTATGATAATATTATATTAGTGGTATAATTATACACCAATAAAGGAAACCTTATAGAAAAAAATGGACAATTTTATCAAGTAAAACACAAATTTGAAATTTACATGAAAAGATAATAGCAGTTTCCAAATATTTGATGATTTCTTAGAATTTTGAATAAAATGCTCAGACGTAGTTATATGTTGTGTAAGATATCCATAGTTTGTATGAGAGTTATTACTTTTCAGATGTGTATTCGTGAAATTTAAAATTGAAATTTGATAGCTTAAAACTTTCATGGAGAAATCTTATCGGTGCGATACTATACCTTATATTAGTTTGTTGGAAAAAGGAATGCAAGATTTTGATTATTTTAGTTTTTACCGCAATGTTATACGACTAAAACATGTATGATGTTATATGTGATGAGTCATTCGAAAGCTTAATTTATACTCTTATTTATATTTGTCTAAAACTTATTATAATGTTTCTTTTGTTAGTAATTTCGATTTAATTTGCACATGTCAAAACGTGATTTTCGCAACATTTACTTCTACGAATTCAAGCTATGGCGTAATGCAGCTCAAACCGCTTGAAACATCAACGAAGTTTGGGGAAAGGAAAGTGTCAACGAATTCACGGTACAGCGTTGGTATCAAAAGTTTCACTCTGACAATACCAGCCTAGAAGAAGAGCCTCATGGCAGCCACCCATCGACGATTGAAAACGAAGAATTGAAGGAGATTGTGGAAGCCGATCCACGCACAACTGTTCGATCACTCGCAGAAGACCTCAACGTTGATCCCTCAACCGTCGCTCGACACTTTAAGCAAATTGGAAAGTCGAAAAAGCTCGATAAATAGGTGTCTCACGAATTGAACAAAAGTAAAAAAACGTCGTTTTGAGGTGTCTTCCGCGCTTCTTCTGCGCAACAAGAACGGTCCGTTTCTCGATTGGATTGTGACATGTGATGAGAAGTAGATTCTCTACGACATTTGGCGACGTTCGGCGCAATGGTTGGACAGTGAAGAGGCTTCTCGCAATTTTCCGAAACCGAAACTCTACCAAAAAAAGTTTATGTTGACTGTTTGGTGGTTTGCAGCCGGTCGCATCCATCACAGCTTTTTGAATACGGGTGAACAGATCACCGCAGAGAAGTACTGCCAGCAAATTGACAAAATGCATCACGAGCTCCGACGAATGTCAATGTGAAGGGGCCAATTCTCCTCCAAAACAACGCCTGACCACACATCGCAAAACCGACTTTACAAAAGCTAAACGAATTGGGCTAAGAAACTTTGCCTCATCCACCTTACTCACCAGACCTTTTTTTGCAACAAGCTAATAGATGAAATATAATATATTATTGATGGAATACTTTAAAGTACTTCATTTTATTCTAACTATACATTATTCATATGATAAATCAGTGCTGTCTAACTTCGGTGAAATGGCGGGCCGCATTGAAAAATGACACAAACAAAATGATTCTCTTGTTGTTTAAGGGAAGTGTTAATTCAATTTATAAAAAGTAAATCTGATTTTTTTATTTAAATTTCGGTAAAAATTAAAATAGATCCAAAACAATTGTAATTTATTTGCTTAGATTTAATTTACTATTGTAATTTTGCCGTAAATTAAGCAATTGTAATTTATTTTCTCAGTTTTGAAAAGAATGTGATTTTATCGATTTCGATTTGAATGATTTATGTAACAAATAAAAATAAATAATTCAAAAATGATTTTTTTAGCTCGTATTTGGTTTATGGTGAAGAATAGAATTACTTAAAACGCAATATTTTATTTATAAATTATAAATTTCAAAATCTACAGAATTTAACTATAAATAGATTTAAAAGTTATTCACATTTAAAGTATCAATTATTTTTAAAAATCATTTATTTAACAAATAAGTTCTAACATTTTTAGCAAATAAAATTTCATTAAATATTTATTACATTTATTTAAATATTTTATGAAAATTAATTAGAGATATTTTTAATTATAATTCTTTTCAAGAACTTTTGATTATTTTAAATATATTATTTATTTTATTTTTTAAGAGCGCGCCAGATTCTCACAGCTCAAATATATTTTTAATTTGTCTAGTTTATAAAAAAATCTATATTACAAAAAGAAATGAAATTAAAAATTTCTTTTAATTACTAATTAAAAAAAGTAATTTATTATTACTTTAAAATAAACTATTTTCTTAATTATGTTAATCACATATGTTCCATAAAGGACGCACATTAATTTTTAAGAATATATATTTGTAAATTTTATGTAAATTCCTTATTTGTGATATTGTAAGAAGTGCAAAAATTTTTGTGTTGTTTAAACGCATCGTTGCTTGACATTTTTGTGTTGATTTTAAAGTTGATAAATTCATGCTTTTTAATAAACGATTTAATCACCCTCTAAATCTTTTTAATTGAGCACATTCGTTAAATGATGATAAGTGAATTTGAATCAGTAAAAAACGGATCTAACAAGATTCTCAATTCAATTGAAAAATAAATTGTTGAATATCGAAATGATTTATCGCGATTATCGTTTGTTTGAATACCACGATCGATTTTCCCCCGTTTGATTAGATTCAAAATCGGTCAATGTTTTAAAGGAGAGATAAAACTGGGCCAAACCTTACACTGAAAAATTGCATAAAGAGGGAGAATCCATGTCGAACTCCTCTTCTAATTTGTATATTGTCAGTTGTTAAGTTATTGCAAAAATATACTGAGAAGCAATCAATGTAAAGATTTCTGATAAGGGAGAAAGAGTGTTGTTTCTCGTATGAAATATGCAATTAATAAGCTTGCTTTCAAGATTTTCAAAATTTTCGTTTTTATTCTCCGGAAGGAATTTCACCATTAGGTTAAAATATATACTTCTATCATTATTATCATTAATACGTTGTTCATGTGTTTTGATTTGCTTAGAATTTTATGCTTGGTTAAAACGCAGATGTGTCCTACATCGACACTTAGTTATTAACCATTTGATAGAATTGATTTTGTTTTAATTTATGGACGTTTTTTCTTACCTGTATAAGACCGTAATCCTGTGTGTAGCACGGCAGGATGTGAGGAAGGGATAATTGCGCTTAGTCGCAATGTTTAAAATATCTCCTCATGTCAGAATGTACCGGACGCCGGCGCGTGCACTGTAGCACCAGCGCTGTTTATCGCTGTGACCGGATTAAACTTATTACGAACTATTCATGCAGCATTGTTCATAAAGTACAATGTCAGTATTTTAAAAATGGATTTATAGTTAAAATAAATGTGGGTATTCAAATAATGTTTTCATAGAAAAAAGGCAGAAATTTATATAATACAATAAATTATTAATGCGTTTTTATCTGTAAATAATTGTGAAAGTTATTTATGCTTCATATAATTTAATAATATTTATAAAAATATTCTATTATATACTATATTAAAAAATTTTGTTAACATTTTCTGAGGATAGCAACTAATCAGACAACTCTTGTTTGTTTGTATTTATCTTACATTAGTAAACAAGAGTTCTAAAATGGTTCTGAGCTTCTTTCATTGCACCTCCATGAATATTGTCAAGATCAAAGACTTTCTTAACATAAATGTACTCAAGGGGACAATTTCAAATAAAATATAATTTTGCTTTAATTTATATAATTATTTTTTTTGTTTTCCATTTTTTGTAATTTATTTATGGTTTTTGTGGAACATTTGCTTTTCATTATTTTAAATGACGTTTTTATTGTTAATTAAATCTGAATACTCCACATAAAAATCTTTTAATGATGTTTCAATAGATATACTGAACATAATATTTTCTTTATTAATATTTACTCTGATATTGCTTAAGTGTGTTTCAAAATAAATTTTATCATAATATATTTCGAAAAATTTACCGTCATCTTCAGATCAGTGATTTTTATTGGTTTTTACTGGTTATTAAGACAACCAAATGTTATAAAGTAAAAATTTGTATTTTGAACAAAAAAATCTCTTGAAACCCTGTTTTGACGAGGGTTTTTTTATAAAAAGTAACGTCTGTGGAATTTGTATAGGTCAATGAAGTCAATATTTTGCACGATAAGTAAAAGTTAAATTTTTGTATGATAAGTATAAAAGTCAAAATTTTCAAAAAACTAAATTAATCAGATATTACTTTTTAATTTGTAATTACCAATTTTAAATCTTCAGGTCAATTTTATAAAACTTTTTCAAAAGAAATATTAAAATACTTCAATACTTTCGTTTAAATAATAATTATTTTTATTTTTTAATAATATAATTTTTATAATTAGTATTATAAGTATTTTTATAATTTTATTCTCGTTTTCACCATAAATAATTTAATTTTAATTCCAAAAACTAAAAATTTAATAAAATCTTTTCGTTACGCCTTTACCTTCGACGCTGTAAATGCCATTACACAAATTCTTGTAAATATTTTATTTTAAAACTATTCTTCATTGATTTACATTAGAAGTCAATGAAACATTTCCAGTAGGCTCGAAAGCTTGTTGATCAACCAAAAATCATAGCAGTGAATGGGAATCAGCAATTTGTATCACAAATAACTAAAGCATTTTTGAGTGCAGTCATTCCATTGCACAAATTAAGAAATGAAAAAAATGTCCAGCATTTAAGTCAATGAACCATCCACTTCCTTCTGAAACACATTGCGGAGACCAGATTGATTTGATTTTTGAAAAAAAATATTCAGAAAACCAAATCAATGCTACAGAGAGAAAGCATTTATCTTGTTTTGGATAAAACCACCATTAAAAGATGAATATTGGTCAGACTGTTGTTGGATTACTTAAAAATCCTGAGCAAATTTTCCTTATACGATAAACTGTGTTCCATAAATCTCTAACGGCTGCGGATGTTTCTATTGAAATTTCCCAAATTATCAAAGACTTTGCTTTGATAGAGAAAATTTTCGTCTTTTGCTTAGCATGCTGAAATATATATAGTTTGTGTTGGAAATTCATTAAAAATATTATATGCAAAGCTTTTCTATGACAACAGTGTTTCATACTTTATGAACAATGCTGCAGGAATAGTTCGTAATAAGTTTAATCCGGTCACAGCGATAAACAGCGCGGGTGCTACAGTGCACGCGCCGGCGTCCGGTACATTCTGACATGAGGAGATAATTTAAACATTGCGACTAAGTGCAATTATCCCTTCCTCACATCCTGCCGTGCTACACACAGGATTGCGGTCTTATACAACATTGCAGATAGCTGCAATCGTTTAATCTCCCTTTCTCTCGCATCCTGCCATTAGACGATTCAAATTATTTTACACAGAATACTCGAATATGTCGGGTAACGCAATTACCCAATCGGTTATAAATACCCGGCACACATTTTCCACAGGCTCAGTCTTTACGACACTTATTATTCGTTATCACCACAAGCTTTTGAAAATACATTTACTTGATCTAACTTTGAAATATTTAAAATAATCCCTGAAAATTAACCGTAGACGGCAATACTAATTATTTGCGAACGACAGACAAGTCTACAGACGACCATTTATAATCACTGTCGAATTAAATTGTCACTGAAGATTAAAGAATCGGCAACTCGACCCTCAATTCATCCTTTGGAGAGCGAGAAATTTGTATTGGAATGTGAGCCTCTGTACAGTGTATACTACACCTTCATTCTCTTTTTTCGCTTTATTTAATTTTATTTAATTGGCGTAATTTGGTTTACTTAATTTAATATATTTCTCGATAATTAAACGTTTTATCGAATTCTCCATTTGAATATTATTTTGCCTAAATTCATTTTCATATTGTAATTGAGTATATTTCTCTTTAAATAAATGCCTTATTGAATTTTCCACTTGAATATTATTTTGCTTAAATTTATTTTCCTACTATAATTGAATATATGTTAAAGGCTTTATTGAATTTTCTACTTGAATATTATTTTGAAATTCGTTTTCGATTTAAAAAATTTTCAAAACCAGAGGCGAAAACACTAGCGGATTGCATAGTCATTCAAAAACACAACATAAAATCAATTTACTGGATAAACATGAGAGTGCAACTACAGAAAACCCCATCAGAATGATAAGAAGAGTCTCGACATTGATAAAAAGTCAGATATAAGAGTATTTCTTGAAAATAAAACTGAAAATTCATACGAAACAACCATTACCCGAATTACAAGTCTGAATTGAATACCATTCATAACATAAACCGAATCAATATATTTAAAAAGGCTTTTACTAAATTCTGGATATCTTACCACTCAATCAAATATAAGTATAAAGATTATTGTAATTCAGTTTTATAAAAAGATCGTATTAATAAAGAAAAATGAATTTAAAAGACGTATTAATTCAGGTAAAAGGTTTAGTTCATGTTTCGATGAATGGACGCCCAATAGAAATCATAAATACATGAATCTAACTTTGTTAAATGAATCTAATAAATGGAATCTCGAATAATTCGAATTGTTGGATCGATGTCAGACGAAAAATGTATTGAACTACTGAAACAAAGATTTAATGTCTTTGGATTATCATTAAAAAATATTGTTACGATAATTACCAACGGATTGCATAGTCATTCAAAAATTGATTGAAAATAAACAACAATTCGGTCACGCATATGGTATTCAACTTGCAGTGATAAATGTTAAAATAAATATTTTTTGTGAAAATTCATCATGCCAAATATACAACTAAATAAATTTTAAGTTATATGGAATTGAAAAATGTATTTTTTACAAAAAATAACTGAAATTCATAGTTATGACAAGCATAATTTTTTTTTTGCAAAATGATAATAAATATTTCAATTGAATCATTCTTTGTCATTTGGATTCAACATTAGGGAAAAAATATAGATAAAGCAGAATACGAAAAGTGAGTGAAAAATCGTTTA
>MQRK01181890.1:31989-46924 GCA_001938485.1 Girardia tigrina
TTACCTTGTGAGAGTTCATTTTATTCAATTTTTTATATTTCTATGAAAAGTATGCAATATGTTTACAACAATAATATAAACAAAATTGTGATGTACAGTACATTAAACTATGGAAAAAACTACAACTTTTGTGGTTGAACCACGAATAGACATGATTATTGAAGAAAATGATGATGAAAGTAAGCAAATTGACACTTCAATTCAAGAAGGGGTTTGTGTGTGTGATTATCTTGATGAGGTAGCAAAACGTGAAGAAGTTACACCACTCCTGAATTCAGACAATGAGGATGAAACTGAACAAATAAATAGATTTGAAGCTATTTCAGAGGATGAAATTGAACAAAAGGACGATGAAATTGAGAAAATAGACGATTCAAACAAAAAAGGTCCTTGTGTGTGCGATTATCTTGATGAGGTGTTTACAAAGGAAGATATTACGCGATTTTTGAATATATACAATGAGGATGATATTAAGAAACTTGATGATTATTAAAAGTTGTTGATAAAAGTTGTATTGTTGTGTTAATAAATCTTGTTTTAAATTAGTTTTAACTTTATAAACAAATGCAGGATAATACATAGATTAAAATAGATTTAGAAGCAGAAATTATACGTCTTACTAATGAAATATGTAATGGTAAAATTGATTGCATACAATTCCTTAATGAAATATCACGTTATCATTTTTGACCAAAGAAGATTACAAAGAACTTGTTGTGCGAACCATATGCATTAAGAAAATTATAACTGAATTGAGAAATAAACATAGGAATGTTTTACTTGTGTGTAGCATTCTAACAGGCTCATTTGTAATATTATTATCAAGATTTGGACGTTAATAAATAGTTTTACATGTTATTGATGTTATAAACAATTTATGTTAAAACATCTACAATGTGTGGGTAATACCAACACATTTTGTACATGTTATAAACAAAATGAGAGCATACACATACAATTAAAAATGAATCTCAACAACAATGTTGTATTCCAGGTAGTTGGACCAAGTAGTAGTGGAAAAACACATTTTGTATGTCAGTTATTGCAGAGAAATGACATGTTTAAAAACAAGTTTAAACGAATTTATTGTCATCAAGGTGGAAGAGGTGAAAATGGACTAACTGAATATGAATTTTGTAAATTAAAAGGTGTTAAGATCATCAATGGATTTGATGAAAACTGGTCTTCACGTCTCCAAAAGGGAGATGTTATTGTAATTAACTATCTTTTCCAAGAGGCAAATGAGGAGAAAGATTTTACCAATTTATTTACAAAATTGCCAGATATAAATAAGTGACGGTTATATTCATAACTCAAAATCTTTTTCATCAAGGAGGTAATCATCGAACGAGGAATTTAAATGTTCATTACTTGGTAATATTCAAGAATCCACGCGATAAAACTGTAGTTGATTATTTAGCTAGACAAACGTTTCCTCAGTATAAGAAGTATTTTATAGATTCATTCATCGATGCAACATGTAAACCGTATGGATACCTTTTCATAGTCCTGATGATCAACGACTAAAAACAAATCTATTTCATACTAAATACATTACATTTTATAAACAAAAGTTATGATTTGAATTAATTAATTATGAATTTTACCAAAGTATATGTTAAAATCAAACCAAAGAGTGTTTCTGAAACGAAATCAAAGAAGTAAGATTTAAAGAAATCAAATAAAGTTTCTTTAAAGTATTCAAATAATCAAACGTCTATATATGAAACTATAGCAAAAGTAATGGCTGCACGAAAATACTTTTAGAAAATACCACAGACATGGAGACTAGTATAAACAGTATATATGACAGTTAGATTTGTTGGATTATGATGTACATTACTAGAAGTATTCCATATTTGGAAGCATTATTAAAAAGCGGAACAAATAGATGAGATTTATTACATAAGCTTCCAGCATTTGTACAGAAGGATTTCATTGAAGTTCTGATGAATATTGTGGCTGGCAATGTAAAAATTGGCAATTACAAAACGTCTTTGAAAAAGTATCAAGATACATTGCTTAAAATGTTCAAGTCAAGGACATTAAAAACAAAACTCATATTCTTAATCAAAGATTTACTCTACCACCTACAAAATCAAATACAAATTATTTTGGTACAAAAGTATTACATGAAATAAAGAAAAAGAAACAATATCAGCAAAGAAATCAAGACGATGATGGTTTTGTATGGGCTGCTTTAATACCATTCTTTCAATGGCTTGCCAGTTTTATTGTTCCAGCTGTTGCGAGTGGAGCTATATCATATGGTACGAAAAAGGCATTAGATGCCATTGAAAATGATGCTAATACTAAAAAAATAAATATAAACGGTAATTGAATTATATACCAAATGTTCAGATAATGTGCGGGTTCTTGGGTTGTGTGTATTCTTGAATACTGCCATGAGCCATCCATACACTGTTGCTGAATCCGTCATCAGTTTGAACTTATGAAAATCCCAGGTTATTGCCAAGTTTATTCCACTTATGGCCGCATCCAATTCACTCATATTAATATGGCTTGTATCGTCTTCTTTTCTTAACCAAACAGCATCTTCAACGATATCACCGTTAACACAAAATAGTACGCCCATTCTATACTACTTGCATCTGTCCAAATGACAACATTATTATTGAAATTTACCACCCACTTGCCTGTTGCTGGATCTCCATCCATCCTGAGCCTTTGACAGATATCATTAACTTTCTGTATGATGTCTTTTGGCACTAATTCATCGCAGCCTATCTTGTATTTTGCGATTAATCTCTAAATGTAGGCACAAGCAACTCGTAACCATCCTGCAACTAATACATGGCCTATCCACACCCCAAGATTCGATGTACTTTTCTTCTCTATGCTTTCTCAAGCTCCCCTTGTTACGAGCTCTTGTCTCTTTTACACTGCAAATTGCTTTTTACATTCAGTCCAATCACCCTGACATCTTTATCTAAGCCAATCCGTTCTATAGGTTTAGACTCCAACCCAAACCGGCGAAAAATTCATACTACATCCTCTGCATTACAAGAACTTTCCGCAATGAACTCGTCATCAATATACCCATAGCAGTTATTGTCTGCTCTTCATTGATAATCGTTTCAACTATTCTTGACATGACTTTTGGCGCAATGGATAGACCAAACCCTAACCTGATCATCACATACACTTCGCCATTCCACATAACCGCCAGATTTCTCCACGAATTTGGAGCCACCCTTACTTGTAGGTAAGCCTTTTTTAATCCATTATAGCGCAGTTGGGTCCCAATTTTCTCAATTCCCGTAATCGTAACTGGCAAATAGCATAACTGCTGCCCGTATAGCTATGAAGTTTTTTGTTCAGTAACCTGTAGCCTAATACCGGTCGTATTCGTGTCGCTTTGCCTTTGACTTGCCGCACTCCCATCAAATGTATCATGTTACGAATCTTCCAGTCTCGATTTTCATCCCACTTTATCAGAACACCTTCGCTCATCCACTCATTCCCTTCATCTTGAAATGGCTCTTTATTTTCATTGGGAATATCATAATTGACACACTAGGTTCTCCCATCCGGATGATCATCGACAAATCTCAAACATGTGCTCCAATACCTTCCGTCATATTGAGCTTCAAAATCATCCTCTTTTATCTGCAAGTGTCTTCTGTTTTTCACTCCAATGGCTGCAGTAATAGCTTCCAATTTCGCTCCATTACTACCAAATATTATACAAACATTATCCCCGTCTACACGTATTGTCAGTCCACGTTTGAGAATAACATCGTTTCCAACTATTATCTCGACACCTGAAGGCAGCCTTTCAATCACAATTGCTCCAACATGCCCCAGGTTCATACCGTCAAATAACATATCATGTAGTTGCACTTTACCTAGGATATTTACCTGACTACCTTCGACCGCTACCAGGTTCATTTTTCTAACTCCTTCGAATCTTGACTTTGTGTAACCTCTTCTTCTTCATCCTTTCCCATTCGATTAGCGCTTGACGAATCAATAAATTTGGAATAACAGCGAGCATGACTAAATTAATGGCGATTGTGATTATTTGAGGCGATTCACGGCCGCCTTGTTGACACAGTTGTCCTCGGGGCGTTGTGGCTTTTTATAGGCGTAACTATTGCCGCTAGTTGCACCACCCCTGTTACTGTGACATTTAGTTTTACACCATTCACTGGGGAGAGGTTGGACCCGGGACTTCCTCCCCTCTATCGTTACCCGACATGTGACAGTTTGCTTTTATATGTCCGACTTCTCCGCATTTAAAGCATTTAACTCTACACGTCTTCTGCGTGTATCAAGTCGATTACAACCAACACATATAAATTTACTGTTGGTTGCCCTAATCACTTCTTGATGATGTTGATGAGGCGATATCTTTTTGGTCAAGTTCACCACACACTTGAAAGTGAATTCGACGTCCAATCTAGGCTGCACGTCTCTTTTTACTTGATCCGGTAAACTGTGAATAAATGTCATAGCATAAAACGTATCGATCGGATCCTGGTCCCCAACAACGGTCCGTATCAGCTGATTGATCTTGGCCACCGACACGTCCAATCTGTCACCCGGGAGAATCTTCTTTTGACCATGCAACAGCCATGCGTCAAATCACCCCAAACCAAACACTTGGTGCAACTCACTTTTGATTTTCTTGGCATTTCTCTGTTGATCCAGCGATAACCCCTTCCACGTGTCGTATGCCGGCCCGTCCAACAGCATGACCAAGCATGAGACTTCTTTTCCATTAGTCCGTCTACCTCGATAGCAAACTCGAATATGTCGATCCAACGTTCGACGTCCTTCCCACCATAAAATTTCTTCCAATTACTGATAGCTTTCATAGCCGCGATAGCTTGTAAAATAAGATGATTTTTTCGATTCACAAAAACTATATTATTCAAACAAATTAGAATTCATCCATTAAATTACAAATCATAAATATTTTCAATGATTATTAAAAATTCTTTTCCAATGGAGATTATGTAGAACCGGTTGTTCAATTGATTGAAGGTTCATTGAATCGCAATATGAATTGCATCAATCCCAATTTGATTAATTTACTTCATTATTTCTATTATGAATCGAATGGAGTTCTTTTGGAGCACATTCAAATGGACTTGATCGATATTGTCGATGGGCTATACAAGATTTTGTGTGGCAATTTGTCCAAGCAATCCAATTTGAGTCGTGTCGATCTGTTGTGCGCATTTGAAATACTCGATCTGTTTAGTCGAATAATCCGTGTCGCCGATTGTCGAGTCATTATGGATGAGAGATTCGCAGGTATTTCATTCAATACCTTCAAAAATATTCAACATGAGGCACTGGACACTCTCAAACTCTATAATGAGTTTTTATAGTTCAAAGTATTGAAAAAATCGACAACGATTTTAAAATTACATTCGCTTGAATCGTTAATGAAATTAATGATGAATTTGGTTTTTAAATCAGTCGATTTCGATGGGAAATATCGAATAAATGACTATTTTGAGATTTCACCTCCATTTCACCGACTGTTATGCGATTGCGATGACTCTGCAGAGACTGCCGGGGAATTGCGCAAGAGATATTGCTTGCTGAAGAAATTTATTCTTACATGTTATTCTTACTTGTACTTTCCAAGTTGTTCAAAAAATAATTGATTTTAACGTCAGAATACATATATTGTAAAGTAAAATGGTAAGATTGGACTTTGAATGATTTCGATGAGCTAGAGAGTCAACAGGATATTTTCGACGGTGGATTGTCGATTCAAAATAAAATGAACATAAAATTAAAACTGATCACAACCAAAACCGCTGCGTAACCCTGTTACCTCCGTCAGATTCTCGGGGTAACAAGAGAGTCGGACGGAACAAAATCTTTTTATTGTTGAAATCTGTTTTCAGATATATAATTATATATGTTATTGGTCATTTATTCTGTTGGCCACTACTTAATTACCGCTTTGTTCAATGAAATAAGAGTTTTTTTTACTTAGAATGAATTTAATCTATAATGTATTTCCATTTTGTTCAATGACCTTTTACGATCTCTGTGATAACTTTAAAATTCCCCTCTCGTAAAAAGTATGATCATTTTCGGGAAAAAAACTGAGTTAAGCCACATTTTATAGCGTCATCATCATTGAAAGTTTTACCACGAAGGGAGTAAAACGAGATCAGGGCTATAAGACAGGTGCAATATAAATTCTTGACCAATACCCATCAATTTTTGCAGAGTAACCAAATATGTGTGAGGCCTAGCATTATCCTGGTGAAAATAACACCTTTACGATTGGTCGATTCTGGTCACCTTTCCTTGTCCGCTGTATTTAATTTGTCCAGTTGCCGACAGTAGACCCCTAAATTAAAGGTTTGGTTCCTTTGAAGCAGCTCAAAATAAACAGGACCTTTCGAATCCTATCAAATAGACAGCAAAATTTTCTTTTGAGGAATATTTGCCTTTGAAGTGAATTGTAATTACTCATTAGGCGTGCTTCAATATCTTTTTTCGATTGATACTGTTGTAGGCAATTCACTTTTCGTCTCCAGTGATGATTCGTTTAAAAAAATCGAATTCATTGCGTTTAAATAACGAATTGCAAGCTTTAATGCGATTTGTCAGATTAACTTATTTCAAATTATACATAACCCAAATATCCAGCTTCCTAATGAAACCGAAAAATTTTAAATGATTCTCAATAGCCTTTTGTGAAACATTTAACTTCTCTGCAATCACCCATGTAGTTAAGTGAAAATCTGCTTCGACAATGGTTTTTTTATTCTTATTAAGCTCACCTGGTTGACCTGAACGATAATCATTTCCACTAGAAAAATCTCCACAACGGAATTCTTAAAACCAATTTCTGCAGTGTCGGTCTTTAAGGGCTCCTTTACGATACCTATTGTGAGGAATACTTTGAATGTTTGATGTTTTGTGTTTGAATGTTGTAGGTTGATTTGGAATTGTGTTTCTCCTACTCAGATGACTGATTAATATTTTATTTTTTATTATCTGAAATATGTCATGTTTAAATTTATTTTTCATTTAAAAGAATTACAAAATTTTAAATAAGTTCATTATTTTATTTACAATTTTTAAATAAATTAAATTAATATTTTTTAAATAATTAATAATCATTTTAATTTTTAACCAATAAAATTTGGAATAAATATTTTAATCATTTATGTAATTCTTCATTTGTTCAGATAATGAAATCAAAATCATTAGACGGATGCAATGGTACGAAAGTTTTTTCTTTCCTTTGCGGAAATAATAAAGCAAATTATAGCGAAAATGTTCATTTTTGCACTTCAAATTGATTATTGATTTTAATATTAATTATTGAAATCTTGAAAAAACTTTAATAAAATATCTTCGCAATGAATTTGTAAAGCTAGGTTGGGATGACAGATAACATACATAAGATGATAATAACATTTACAGATATCATAAAAACGGGAATGAGAGACATCTATAACTGAAATCGGCAATTACTTAGTTGCCAACTCAATATTTTAGATCGATAACTCAAATACAGAGTAAATAATAACTTTTTATAAAAACTACATTCAAATGTCACTTATTAATTAGTAATTTAATTTACAAATAATTTCTTAACAAAATACAAGAGTAAATCGAAAATCTCTAAATCAAGATCGTATTCTACAATTACAATAAACCGATTAATTAAAAATGGCAAATAATTCTAATTTGATCAATAGAAATTTATTTATTTTCTTCCTTGATGAAAAGTGGAACTGAAGAGTCGTCCGAGTCCTCAGAATTTCCAAACCAAATATTTTTCTCGTCGCTTTCATCGGCATTATTCGATTTATTATTATATTTTGTTGTTTTCTTTGAATACAATTTGATATTTTCATCCTTCTTATTACGATTATTAAATCGCATCATTTGACCGCATTTAACCACCAACTTTTCAATCAAATGTTTAAAGAGGTTATCTCTCGATTTGTTGTACGAAAGAAGAATGAATATACAGAAACCGAACAAAACTATCGTAAATACAGTCACCACGATCCCAATAACAATATCCACAGCAAAATATGTCATTATTGAATTTTCAATATTTTGGATATCGATTTATTTAATTGTAAATATTTAATTTCGTTTTATATTGTTTGATTTTAGGTTTCAGAAAATTATTTTATTTGGTCGTTTTCGACGAGTTTTATGAATAAATTTGAAAATAATAATTGTCTTTTTTAATACGATTATTAATTTTGAGAAACAGTAATTGTAAATTATAATTTCTATCGTGTGATATCGAAATAAAAAGAAACAAATTTTAAACAATTATTTCGTCCATGGGTTTACCTCCAAGCTTTTTATGTTCATTAAGAAAAAAATAATGTTGAAATTATCGTCACATGTAGCGCAGTAACATTGTGCACTTAAACTCACTTTTTTTAATATATGTTGTGGAGTTAAGACAATCAATTGTATTTGCTGTAATATATACTTAAGCTTTTGAATTTAAGAATAAACGGGTATTTTTTCCTGTTTTTCTACAAGCTGTTGCAGCGGAAATCGTTATGATGAGAATTAAATTCACTGGCGCGGTTCGCGAGTTTAATAGCACCGGGAACTTCGAGATTTCTCCCCAATCTCCCAATGCTACAGGAGGGGCGCGCATGCTGAGACGAGATCGAAAAGGTTATGACTCCGTAAAAAAAGCGCTCTGATGCTTCTATTCGATGAGAGATCTCCGAGGAATTAAGCTCCAGAAACCTCTTTTCGGATAATTAATTAAAGCATTCGCATCAGTTTTGTGGGGGCTTCTGACAATCATATGTCATGAGGAAGAACCTCAGCAATGTTTCCTGTGGCAAGTGTTTCCATTCGACCGTCCAGGGGATTTTTTGTGAAGAAAAAAATATTCACTTCAAGATTTGATACCGTTGATACGGTCACTACTTCGTGCAAATTCACCAGGGTGCAACACAGCTGCGGTGGCAATGTCCCTGTAAATTTTAATTGGTGGAAATGGTTAATTGTAAGAAACATCAGTGGTGACAATCTAGTTCCATGTTTCAAATGCAATTGGTTGGGCCACGTGCGGCAGGACTATCAGACGGACGCAACATCAATGACAAGCCTGCTCTCCGATTCTGGGACGAGTTTTATTTCATTTGTGGCACCAGAGATCATTTTTGACGTCGACGCCTGCTTCATTTTCGGGTCCCGGGAAAATAATAGCAGATTATCATTACTGCGCGGATGAAACGTCTGCGAGGCTTAATGTACATCTACCAGCGGTGCTGCAAATCGAGAGGGTGCGGATGTGGTTCGATGATAGCTTGATTGAAGTTAGTATGAGCGAGAAGATTGATAGTATAATAGTTGAGAACGCCTGTTGGCTTCGTCCCACAGACGATATTGTCAAATTAAACTTGGAGGCAGTAAAGGGGTGCATCCGTAATTTCGAGCTGTTAGCTGATTCCAAAACAGTTTGCAAATGGCTCTCAGCAGCATTGACTCGATCAGAACTGATTAGATCACAGCCCTCAACGAACAGCTAACCAGGCATAGAGTCTACCTTTTCAAACATGAAGTCGAGTTGGAGCGGATAAGTGTGAGAATAACGCTTGTGGTCTCGGAAGAGAACATAGCGATTGCACTGACTCGAGTACCAGCCCATTGGTGGACGATAGTAAAAACTTGACGGAGATATTGACAGTGGCAGTTGCAGAGCAAAAATAACCGAGAAATTATTTCTAAGGGATTATTGTTTTTTGTTTTCTCTTTTTCTTCTATCTATCACCGATATTGAGAACGTTCTTTTTGTTATTCGTGTTTTTTGTATTTGCAGTATTCTCGTCTAGATTTCTATATTGGTCGCTTTCGAATATTGTTGACTGTTGATAAGTGTGATCGGATGGCTGTCTTTTATTTGATTAATCTTTTTATGTCTACCTATAACTAAAGTCACACCTGTGATAGAAAAGGTATTTTTTGTGAAAAATAGCTCCGTCTGTTCGGAAGTTAAAGCAAGACGTAATGTACAAAATACTTTGTAATTCCATTGCAATGTTTGCAATTTCATAGGTTTATTATTTTTCCCTTATTCCTAATCGCAGTAGTGAATGATGTCTGATCAATCTACAGTCCTACAACAACAAAAATTCAAAGCAAAAATCCTCATGAAAACGACAGTCACAACGATCAATTAAGCAAAAAACATTCCAAGCAATCATGATACAGTATCCGTCAACGCAAATTATGTCCATATCCAGAAATAACAGCGGCTATTCAAAAGATTGAATCAAAAGAGCGCAGATACATCGCTGTTACAGTACAATACCAATTAATAAAATTATAAGACAAGTTTTCTTTGATAAACGAAACTAATTTCTAAATGATTGTCTGAAGCGATATCATTCAATTCTAAAATGTATTTTCAAATCCCAGGCAATTAATAAATGGACGAGAATATAATCAGTTATTTTAGATCTGAACCCTTCATATAACTGGGGTGGGTTCCCTTCTTGGTGGTGCTCATTGAGGCGATGAAGACAGACCGAGACACAATATCATCGATGGTCAACGAAGGGTCGCTGCTTAGATAGAACGCCAAACTCCCCACGAAACTATCCCCAGCGCCCTTGAAATAGAAAATATAATAAATTATCTGATTATTAACTACAAATTATAATGAAATGTTTAATCATAAATAACCGTCGTTGATCGCCAGACGGTAATACGAATCCACAATATATCAAAGGCCATAGTCGAGATCAGTTCGAAGTATGAAAAGTCGTTTACATAAATGTATTACTGGAATTAGACCTTAAATATGGAATAAATGGACTTTTAACAGTCTTACTAGAACATACCGTATTTCCTTACTTTTGAATATTTAGTATGAGTGTCGATTGAGGTAGTTCCACGTGAGCACAAACACCACCTTACCATAGGACTTTTAGTAATGAAATATAACATAAACTTTATCTGAATATGTTTGAGAAGTATCACATGTATTCCACAAAACAAAAGTCAAGTAGCAAACACAACATTATTATGTTAGATTCAGGGGACGTCGTCATTGCAAAGACACTCGGCGGAAAGCAATACACGTTCCAGCAGAAATACCTATTTTTCTACATATTTATTCCGTGGAAAGTGATTTTGCAAATCGGTGTCAAGTTTAGAAAAGTCACACATCGCTTCATCGTCGATGAGAGGTAAACGAAGCCGTCAACAGACGCTCCCTTTTCAGGTCATTTGTAAAATACTTTAACCATGTTATCTCAAGTTTCGTCAATGACATTTATGATATGTAGACAGATGGATTATCTTATACGAATGGATAATAACGATAATAGATCAGATTTATTATATGCAAAGAATATTTCTCGAAAAATTATTATTGAGGTGTCCAAAAAGCCAAAAATTGACTGATGTCAAATAAGGACTGTAAAAATCAGTTTGTCGTTAAGGCCGAAATTGGGCCAAAATATAATAATAAATATACGTCAAACTGATCTTTACTAATATAAGAGAGATCGGTAAAACCAATATGTACTAGGCTAACTGAGTTAGTAGATTAGAAGACTAGCTAATTAAGTGAACCTAGTGTTGATTAAGTAAGTAAGGTTTGAACAGTGATAAAATTTAAACAATTTACTGAATTAACTACAAAAAAAACGTAATAATTACTAGTCAAAATTGAGTACAATGACAAAACAACGATTATTCAGTTTACAGATCAATTAGTTAGTAGTCAGTCGATGGGATCGAAACGAGACGATTAAAAAAGAATGTTAATTTGAATTAATTATATGAGTTTTCTTCAAATTCTTCTTTGTCAATTTTCGTATTCTTTTACAACAGATAATAATTTCCGGTAGGCAAGCAAATTAACTAAATTTTTTCTTGATTTTATTTTAAATTTGCTTTGTTAATTGTAATTTAATTATTATGATATGAATTAAAATAAATAATGGGAGGGGGGTTTTTGATACAGCTGCCCCCTCTTTCTCTTTCCTCTTTCCTTCACTTTATTTCGAAATTTGATCTCTTCTTGGTTTTATATTTCTTGTACAACAAAAATAAAAATAAAAGAAAATAGTAAACACACAAGTCAAAGATTACACAAATAAAATAAACAAGCAGTGTCAGTAAATAAGGCACTACAAGGACTGTATGGCGGATGATACATAAGCTTCAGTCTTACACCTTCAATTGTGGTCTCCGAAACACCGATTTTATGAGATCGACGCCTGAATTCATGCAAGTACATACATAGAGGGGATTAATACTCCGTAATTGAATTTGGCAGTAAAGTGTCTTCAAGTTATTTATAAAAGATCATGTTTTCGATAGCTTACCATTCGGTTTAGTATCATTTCTCCAGACAAGAAGCATGATACAAATCTTGACATAATATTCCGATGCTCTGTATTTTAAATTATACAGAGAGTATACATAGACTCAAGTTCAGCTGGGTTGTCAGCAATGTCGTGATGATTCAAAGGTCTTCTTGAATGATTTTCTGAAATTCTTAATCAAAAATGTTTGACTGGTGGTTTGATAACTTTTATCAAAAACGAAAGTATCTACGTTAAGACGTTCCAAGCCAATATTTCACATTTGCTAGCGATGGGTCATCGTCCATGTAATCGAATAAAGAAAATCAAAATTTTGTTGCAAATTTTCTTCTTTTGGTGAAACTGCAATAACTGACTTGTGAAGTTAAGATGAGAACTAAAATTTTTATTTAATAAGTAATAATTTATAATTTTATTATGTTATCAAAAATTTGTTACTGGAATATTATTACAATTGTTAAATTCAGGTGAACTGAAGTCCTTTGTCAGGTGAAAATCAATCAACTGAAAGAGAATAAATATTAAAAAAATATTTTTGCTTCATTTTATTACTCTTACTCAATGAAGTCAGTGCTTTAAATCCAATTAACCTTGAAAATAACCTTTGAATTCGATTTTTTAATTAAGAAAATTTCTAATTTGCTTACTTGAATCCACATTGAGTTTGATTTTAAATTTTAGGTTTTTTATGAATAACTTGTGAATCAAATTACTTTGTTGAAATGCCTTTTTTCCATCATCTACTACTTACAATTGATAGTAGTAGATCTTTGAGCATGATGTGCAAACAATTTTTTAGTCTATCAATATTTTCATTGTCAGGTCAGTTACTTATTGAACTCACTACGTATATTTTCAAGGAACAAAATTCTTTTTTATCGATCGTAATGGAATTAATTTTTGCAATTTTGCATTTGAGAATGATATTTTTGAATATTTAATTATTAATAATTTGTTTTTCACTTTTGATCGATAATAATTTATTTTGTTTGTTAAAGGAACTTATCAAGATGTCAAACATGGTATCAGTTATGTCGTCCATAATCCAAAAAGAATAAATAATTGTCCAAGAAAAAAAGCTCACAGTCGTGTCGATGGACTGAACCCTAGGTGCAGCAATGTGCCTGATGTTATCCAAATCAATGCCAACCACTGCACCTTGAGCTCCCAAAGTAATGATGGGCCAGTGAATCTTGCCAGACCGTAAAAACTTCTCAACAGCTACCTTCGCAGACTCTATTGAGTCAACTTTCATTCCCAGAATCTGACCGGCCTCAATTTCATTTGGGCAGATAATATCCACTACCGGTAACTTCTCCAGCGTCAGTCCTGGTGGCACTGGCGCTGGAACCAAGATCGTCTTGACGTGGTGTTTCTGTGCTATTTCCAGACTCAAGAAACTTGCGTCCATTGGAACCTAAACGATTCGGTTACAATTGATCGAAAAATTACCGGACAAGTTAACCTCGAGATTGGAGATGACGACTTGTGCCCGAGATATCATGTCGGAACACTCGCTTATATCGGCTGGGGAGAGATACTGGTCAGCTCCTGACGCTACCACAATCTGATTGCAACCCGAACTATCCACTGTAACGAATCCCATGCTTGTAGGCGCCTCGTAGATCATCTTCACGTGATCTTCGTCCATGTTACAGTCAATACTCTCTCATCAACACTCATTCATACCGGTATTGATACCAAACGAGTGCAGATTGTCCAGATGCTCCTTCCCGTACTGATCTGCGCCCACCTATCGGTGTCATTTGTCAATAACTCATGTCCATCAATTCAACACAACCTTGCCAATCACTGCTACTGATACATTTCCCAACAAACTCGCTTGAACCACTGAATTTGCTGACTTTCCACCGAGATTCGCTTTGAACTCCTTAGCAATTACAGTTTCCCCGAGATGTGGAACGTTTTCCACTTGGCTAATTTTATTTAATTCATTTCATAAAATTAAAGTAGTACAAATAAATAAATTTAATAATTATAAATAAAAAATAAGTAAACATGAATTGAAATAAATAAATATAAATATTGACACTTGTGAATACAAACTTGATATTGTTGAAAAACAATTTAGTTAAAGCTTTTTTTACAAGAAAATGTTTATTGGAAATGTTACTAAGGTTCATACTCCATGACAAGCAATTAAAATTTAATTTTTTAAATATTTGAATGTTACTTTTAATGGAAGATTTTCGGCCTTCAAGATTTCATTGCACAGTGATGGCAAAATTATTTATTTAATTTATTAAAGATTTTAGGAACTGAAAATGATTTACTTTGACCATTTTAAATATTAATTAATGCATTGTAGTGGCTTATCAATAATGATTCACAAAATTGCCACTCGAAATGTTAATCAAACTCCTCTACAAAACAGTAAACTCATCCCTTTAAACAGAGAAGAGGATAAAACCATGCAAATTATTAATTAATATCCAAAATGATCAACATAAAGCCGTTTCAAATCTTCAAATCTATAATTAAATTGTAAAAATATTTTGTCGTTATTATGCAACAATATATTTAAATAACAAATTAAATTATTATAAAACAAAGAATTTTCGTCAGAATATATTGTTATTAAT